>DF357660.1:11677-35324 GCA_000787875.1 Solanum virginianum | reverse complement strand
GAATAAGTAGACACACGAACTAGTTGAAGGGGCTTCAACATTTATTGTATATACATAAAAAAGTTATTTTAACTATGTATAAATAGTATAATTTTTTGCCGAGAGAGATTTGAATAAAACCCCTAAAAATAGTGTAGCTCCACCCCTGATCGAAATAACAAAAATTATGCCAAGTGATAGTATACATAAAAAAAATAAATCAGTAATAACAAAAACTATAAAAATCGTACATATTAAAAAGATTAAATTATTCAGTACATACATAAGAAGTAATTTGAATTTATCCTAAAACATAAAGGACTATTTTTGTCCTTTTTTTTCCCAATAACTACATAACATATGTTTTATGATATTATAACTAACAATTATACATTATTACTTTAACTAATAATTAATTACTGCAAAAAAAATAACAATACGATGAAAAAATGATATGATAAACTGTACTTCAATCTAATAGCTCGCAAATTACATTAAGAGGTAAATTATATCAGACAAGTCTTGTGTAATGAGTTCGATCAAAGATAACATGTATGAGATTTTTAACTTAAAATTTTATATTTAAGAGATTACTTGCTCAATAAACTACTTCAAAGAAATAACAGTATGATGAACATAAACTTTACTTCAACTCAATAGTTCTCAAATTACATAAAATAAATAAATAAATTATATCAAACAAGTCTTGTGTAATTAGCTCGATCAAAAATAATATGTATGAGATTTATAACTTAAAATTTTATATTTAAGAGATTAGTTCCTCAATCAATGCAATTATTTTTTTAATAAATATTTTTTTTTTAAAATGAAATAAAAAGGTAATGGTCTGTCATGGTGGCTAGAAAAAGTAGGGGTTTGGTGGGCAATGATTCTTTGGTCTAATTTTGATGCCTTTAGGGAATTCATACTTTAGTCCATTTTTTAATTTCAGTTTGACATAAATAAATAAACAAATAAAATGTGACAAAAGTGACAGTTTTAAACAAAATGTATTTAATTGTAGCCTTTACCAAATGCTTGGGTCACTCACACTTCAATAGATTCAATAATTTATTTATGATGGGAAAAATTAGGTGGATAAGCAAATATAGATTAATTAATTAGTTATTATAGATATAGTTTGAATTAATAATGGCTCGCGACAAATATGTAGCTGTAATTACAATATGATTTTTGTGTAATTCGCGTGATTCATATAAACGTTGTGCGCGATTATACAAAAATTATGTGCGGATCACATTGTATAGCGAAATATACAAACATTGCGAATTATATAGTGAATTATACAAACACTGTGCACGAATTGTATAGCAAAATATACAAACGTTATACAAAAACTATAAATTATACAAACGTATATAAATGTTGCGGGAAATATACAAATGCTGCTATAACTATAGTTACGAAATGTATTTATCGAAACTATAGTTATGAAACATAATTAAGTTATTTTTGAGTAGCTATATGCAAAAATTCCTCGAAAAGAAAAAAAATTATTTTTTGTTTAATTTATTTGAACCAACGATCTCTACGTAAATCGGAGGAACTTTCAATATTACTGATGCAAATCCCATATTTTCAAATTGATGTATTAATATTTATTTAATTTCATTTTTAAGTTGCTAAATTATTTTTTTTTTCCTTCAACTATTACATATTTTATTTTACTTTTTTATCATTTGACTATACTTTATGTTGCTCCACTCTTTTGAATAGCGTTCCTACCTAAACAATGATGAAGGAAAAAAAAATAATATGGAAAACTATAAATAAATAAATAAATAAATAAATAAATAAGAAAAAAATATGTCTACATAAAATTTATTTTTGTTTTCTTATTTATCTTGTTTTGGAAGTTGCAAAATTTATTTGAGGAATTTAAATGAAAAATATAGTAGGTTCAAATTAAAATACGATAATTTGATCATTCTTCTGAGATATTAAAATATTTTGATTAATATATACAATGGTGTATATTTAACGTTAGGATCGAGTAACAGTTCATTCATAACACGTGTGATTTTATTAATACGTACACATTCAAATATTTTTATGCATACGTATACATAATTGGAGCAATATAAATAATAAGCTCAAAACCTGCTCTAAATTTATCTCCAATAATATTTTAGCTATCGTAAACGTGTTATCTAGAATTGAGAAAAATAATTTACTGGTAGTGATTTAACAAAACCAATAACAACTTTGGCTGTATTTAGAGCAGCTAAAGATCCAAATAATCTTATTGTGTTATCTCCTTTTTGTGTCCCTGCTAAATCTGATAGTCCACGAATTGCAATAATTGGATATCCACTTGACAAACATGTCTGCAAAAATAGAGAAAAAAAATTAACAAAAAAAGACGAATTTAAGTTATATACACAAATAACATAAAAAAAAAATCCATGCTATTTGTAACTTGTCTTATTTCTCACGTTACTTGTCTACAACAATACAACATATCCAGTGGAATTTTACAAGTGGGGTTTGAGGAGGGTAGAATATACGTCGACCTTACCACTACCTCATAGAAGTAGAGAGGTTGTTTCTTTGGAACCCTGGTTTCAAAAACTTATAAGCAGAATAAATTAGATATGACAAAAAAGAAAGAAAAGGGAACAGAAAGAGCGACTAATGTTATTTGTCTATTACATAAAAATTTATTGTAATGATATAAAAATTTCTTATATTGACGATGTATATAACTTAACCGAAGGAAAAGCAAAGTTACCATTACTACTGCTGAGCTTTCCATGTCAAGTGATGTAACCCCAAAACTTTTGAAAAGGAATTGTGTGTAAGCTGCATTGTCAATAAAGAAATTTGAAGTAGCTCCTTTTAGTCCAACTATTAGTTTTGGCTTTTCTGGAAGGCATAATGTTGAATTTGCACATTGATCCAAGTTTATCCCCTGCTAATTTCATCCAAACACATCACAATTACGACAAAATAAGCGAAGGGGGTTCAACATTTATTTATATTTTAAAAAAATTATTTTATTGTATAAATAGTGAAATTTTTTGCTGAAAGGGTTCGGATGAACCCCCTAATAAAAATTTATTACACTTAGGTGATTTTTTTTTATTTATCTAAGTCTGACAAAGTTGTATGTAGCATATGAACAATACATTCAATTGAACTCGAATATTTTTTTTACTCGGAGATAGATAGATGTGTAAAAACTAAAATTGTAATAAATAGCTATATATTCTAAAGTGTAATGGATTCAACTAAAAGCTACAGTCAAAATAACAATAATATCAATTATCGTCCCACAAGTGGAGTTTGGAGAGAGCAGGTGTACGAAGGCCTTATTTCTACCTTAGTGTAGTAGAGAGGCTATTTCTGTTTGGCATTCGATTCAAGAAAATCATTTTTCAGAACAACATGACATCCAAAGACTAAAGCCATCAAAGCTAAATTTTAGATCCGTCTCCACTTGGTGGAGTTGGCGAAAATAGAAATTTCAACAAGTGATTCATCATCTATTATATACATAAAAGAAAATTAAAAATTGATCTTATACATACTATGTGGTTTCTTGGGGTTTGGACCTTGCCTATGCTAGAAGAGATGACAGATATCCAATGTTATAATTAAAG
Source organism: Solanum virginianum (assembly GCA_000787875.1). NCBI lineage: Eukaryota > Viridiplantae > Streptophyta > Magnoliopsida > Solanales > Solanaceae > Solanum > Solanum virginianum. The sequence continues at coordinate 31,722 of DF357660.1, read as the reverse complement.
TGCGTGCAAACTGATCCGATTTTATATATGTATGTATTACTCACCTGTAAATGAGAGGCTACATGAAGCCAATTCTTTGTTATGTTAAACCAAATTGGCCTTTGAGGTACATTGACCTCCCCTGCAACTGAGTAAAACTGCTCAGTGCTATACCCAACTTTTCCCAACAGATTTTCCCCTCCTATTGGATCATTATAGCTCTTGAAATCAAATTGAGCAAAGTCATTTGGTTCCATAGTTGCATTTGGTTTCTGTCCAAAACAAACAATTTTTTGTTAGCCAACTATTTGAGTGGATAGAAATATAAGTTACTCGAATTCTTCAAAAGTATTATCAGGTATGTGTTAGATTCTCCAAAAGCCATATATGCTTGGAGAATCTAACAAACTGCGACAATATTTTGAAGGGTCCAAGCAGCATAGATAATAGTACAAAAAGTTTGTTTGTGTTGTTATTCGAACTCATTCTTGAAAAGTCATGCATTTTTGGAGGATTTGACGCTAGTATGACAATATTCTTAAAAAAAGGTTTTTTTACTATGTAGTTCGTACTTAAAAAATCCTTTAGAAGTTATGTATTTTTAGAACATCTGACATTAATCCGACAACACTTTTGAAGAGTTCAAGCAACATAGATAATGAAAGTACCAGAAAAGGTTTGTTTACTAGATGTTGTTCGGACTGTTCAAAAATATTGATAGATATGTTATATGTGCTAGAGATCCAACACAGACATACAGTAATATTTTTGAAAATTCCGAGCAGCATAATTTGTTTGAAAGGGTTAAAACTTGGAAGAATTATTTACCAGCCAATCCCAAAGTCCTGTTTGTGCAATTTGCCATGGGATTGTGACATCTCCAATTTGCATAGAACTATTAGCATTACCAGAGATACCAAAATGGATTATTCCTTTTATGTCAAACAAATCCAACATCTGTTGTGTTGTTGCTGCTGCATTCACCTAAGGAAACCAATCAACTATTTCATCAAATTTTTGTACACACTAATAAAAAAATAACTATTTTCCCACTAAAATTCATCACTGAAAAATGTTCAATGGCTATTTTTATCGACATTTTGAATGAATTAGTCAGAAAAGAAAAAATAATAACATTTTCATATGGAAAAATAAGAATATCTTTCCCTCCATGTATTTTCTCAGTGTATTGGTTCGATGAAAAAATCAAGTTTCACAAATTTTCTATTGATTCGCGCTACTAAAAAATCTTTATTTCTTCTAGAAAATATATTGACCTGATTAATCAAGATCCATGCCGAATTAAACACTCTCTCTGAAGAAAATCTTCATTTCCAAAAAGTTGGATTCCAAATAACTGTGCATTTATTAGAGTCTCTTATCATAAACAAGAGGACAAGAATAAAAGCACTATTTGAATAGAAAAAAAACCACAAAATAAAGGAAAATATTCATTGACTTTGAGAAATCAAAGATTTCATAAAATCTTACCAATCCAACTCCACATTTCACATAAATAACTTTTTTCCCCTCAACTTTCCCAATTCGAAATCGTCTACCTACAAGAAATTCAAAATCTAGAATCAGTAAATTCATAAACAATGGCCAACTTTGTTTTGTTACTTTTTGCATAAATATACGTAATTTGACTTGATTTGAAAGTAATGAATTCAGCTAAACTAACAGAAGTCGACCTGATAAGTCGACAAAGGGGTGTCTAGGATCAGCCCTAAAAACACCAGTTTTAAAGAAAGCTTCTTCTTCTGGTGCATAAACTGTGATAAGTCCAAGAAAAGGACCATGTTTGTTAACCTTTTTGATAATTCTTAAAGATTCAAATCTTTTAAATGGAATTTCTTGTGAAGAAAATACAAGAAATGGAATAAATCCCAAAGCTAATATGAGGAAAAATGGAAGGAGAACTTGTTTTGCAGCCATTCTTTTTTAAACTGCAACAAGTTTTGTCCATGGTCATATGTTAACAATGTTGAATTATATATAACAATAATTAAGGTTTATCAATTTTCTAATGCTATGTCGGGCCGGAGCTAGGATTTTTTTTACCATCGCGTTAGGATAGATTGTTTATCTCATCAAGAATAAGATCATATGTTTTATGTAGCAGACGCTAGATGGTCTCTTTTTAACTAACTGAATTTTGAATAAATTATTTATATATAGTAATAAGTGACTTTCTAAAATTTAGTTTTCGATTGAATAACAAACATGGACAAATCTAGGGAGTTCGTTAGTGATTTACATGAATTCAGTAATTTTTGTTCAAACCATATATACATATATTCGGTAGTAATTAACTCAATTATGATCATATTATTAGCTTAAAATTATTATAAAAAATTATAAATTCAAATTCACAAATAATCACTAATCAAAGAAAATATCTCGTATATTTATATATAACACATAATATAAACGTTTGAGTTGACCATCATGAACTCATGAATCATGATGCTACCAAGTACCAACTAAAGTTAGTGGAATTAAAATATTCACAATTTCATTAGCAAATCTCAAAACAAGATCTTGTTTTAATTTTTTTAAATTATCCTCCATAATATTTCACGTTGATGTTTCAATATATAATGAATTTTGTGATATCCATAATATTCCACGTTGATGTCTCAATATATAATAAATTTTTTAATATCAATAATATTTCACGTTGATGTCTTAATATATAATGAATTTTTTAATATCAATATAAAAATTGAGAAATATCTACTAGGCTATGTTGAATTAGTAAACAAAATTATAACTTCACTCCTATTTTATGGGATAAAAAATAGCGGTTACTTTCGTATCATTTGTTTAGATTTAAGTAAAGTGTGGATTATAAAATAAAAATTACGAGAATAAGGAGATGCGGGGAACCAAAAATCAAAGGAAAAATGAAAAGTCATTTCTCTCTCATTGGTAGAATGGAGAAAAAACTTTATTCTTATATTAGGCAACACTTTCTCTAGCTCTTAAAGAGTTAAAGAGTTAAGTAAAGGGGACCTTCTGACGCCATCGCCGTCAGCTCGTCACTCTCTTGACTTCAACAAATTTATGTGTTTTATAATTTTTGAATTTCTACACTACTATTGGATTACATGATTAGCACCATAATATATTTTATATATAACCTTCTTAACTTTGGTAAACTCAAATACATTTTAAGTGTGTAATATTTTTTAAATACTTGATATTTCTTCACTTTATCGTTGTTTTTGTGTATGTATACGAGCAGTGTATACAAATGGGTTTATCAAATGAAGGACAAAGTTAGAAGCATAGTCAATCAAACTTTATAGGTCATTAAATAGCTGTGGAAATTAAATTTAGAATTCAATTCATATTACCTAATATTAGTATCTAAAATTTAAAATTCTGATTTCTATTTTATTTTCAACTGACATATGATGAATTATTGTCGTGATCCAAATTATCGTGATTGATATTCACATCTATATATGTATATATATGGGCAAAGCAACACTAATAGGTCGATTGATTATGAGTAAATTATCTTGGGACTAATTATTTCAAGTAAAATTATTCTACCATGTATATTGGATAACTTACTTCATCACTAAAGTATAAATAGTGAGATAAATAATCTCATGACTACCTAATACCTCCACCAAGCATAGAACAAAATAATTATATATTTAATCCTGAAATTGTTATACCTTTTATTAACACCAAACGATTCCGAACATCTTTTGCTTGTACAACATTTAATAATTTTAGTAAAAAACATAAAAGTACATCAAAATAATTTCAAGTCTCTCAAATAGATGATAAAATAATGAAAGTTTAAACAAACAACCTCCAGAATTCGAAAGTCATTGTACTAAAATATCTAACTAAAAAAAAAGTCAATACTCACAATTTTCATGACCAAGCAACCCTAAAAATCAAAATCTATCCGGAAGAGTCAAATTACATTTTATCCCTATCTTTTTCATTTTACAAGAATTTCTTAAATTTTGTGAAAGTTGGATATATCTCAAAACATTCTAATACATCACGTTTCAGTTTCGAATACGTCTATCAACGTTTTATACATCACATACGTTTGGATACATTTTGTGAAGTGATGTATCTGATTGATCCATAAACATGAGAGGATACAAATTTTTGTAACTTTTTCAATTTATAATAAATAAATAATGTATTGAGGTAATTTTTTCTTTAAAAAAAAGAAGAGAAATCCGGTTCGGTCGACCTGCCGAATAAGACTTCCACCGGTTCCTGAGGGTTTTGTAAAACCCTATAAACCAAAACTTTGAGAATAGTGAGAGGAGCAACAATGGCGATCTCAACTAGACGAGCATTAGCATCTTACCGCAACATCTATGGTGCATTACGGGCTACCAGTTTCACCGACCGTCGGTTCTCCTCTTTGATAGGCTCCACGTCAAGTCCAATTCGCCATGAAACTGTTCCCTGTTCCCTGGAGCAGACCACCAATTTTCTGCTTGAAAGTCGGAGGAGTTTTGCTAAAGGAAGGAGACAAATTAGTACTGATTCTATATCCCTTTCTTGTTGATCCTCCAATTTATGTCTGTATATATTTAGTCAATATTCTCTTTTATTTGTTGAAAATGTGTTTACATTTCTAGCATTTAAGGTGTCGTTTAGTGGTTAATGAACTGGAGTTGAGAATTATGAGGTCTTAATTTCAAATTTAGACTTGATGCACAGGCTAGGATACAGTTACTCGATACGTGCTGGTGGGAGGCATTAGCTATCTCATGAAATTAGTCTAGGTCCACCTAACTACGGTTATCAAAAAAGATTGTGTTTGGGTGAGGGTGTGGTTTAGTGGTTGATGAATTGAGTTGAGAATGAAGTCTCATGTTCAAATCCCATCAATGACAAAAATACTAGGGGATTTCTATTCATCTGTTCTAGTCTTGGTGGACCTGGTGTTGGTGAGAGGTGATAGGTATCTTGTGGAACTTGTCGAGTACCTGTGATGATAGGAGATGACAGTTATCTCGTGGAACTTGTCGAGTACTTGTTGTTGGTGGGAGATGACAGGTTTCGAGTACCTGTTGTTGGTGGGAGATGACAAGTATCTGCTAGAACTTGTCGAGTGCCTGCTGCCAGTGGGAGGTTATAAGTATCTCGTGGAACTAGTCGAGGTGTGTGTAAGCTGGCCTTACTATAAAAACGCATTTACATTTCTAACTCACCAAGTTAATTGCTTAGAAAAGTAGAGTCAAGGTTTCATGATTTTGTATATGAAAAATGAGTTGAAGTAATTTTTATATACACAATCGGATCATTTACAAGTACTTATAGGTAAATGAAAATCTCTATATGATAAGCATTAATAATCTGTTAAAAAATGGGTAGTTAACCTACTATGGCACGTTAAATTACACTCAGTTTATATAACCTAAATCTTATGAAAAATGAGTTTGGCTTATATACACTGACAGTGTAAAGAATTTTAAAACTATCAGGCCAATCAAAGAATATCATGAAAAGCGTGATTTGTAATCTTAAAAGTAAATATGTTACCCGAATAGCAAAATCAAAGGTTATCTGATAGTGTACAAATTCTTTACACCATCGGTGGAATTAGTTAAACTCATGAAATATATGTTAAAATACATTACAATTACTCAAATGGTTGGGCACATTCATATTTTCCATTATTATCATGTGTGAGCTTTCTCTAGTTTAGGTTGTTGCTTTTCATTTGGGTTATTGTTATAATTTGTAATGATGGAACCTTTCTATTATTTGGTATAAGTTTGGAGGAATATAATATCGATCAACATTGACGATTGAATGTTCTTTGTAAAAGTCATCTCTTTTGAGGCAACATCCTTGAAGTTTCTGACCTCTTGCAATCTGTTATTTGATGAATTTGTAGGGGAGGATGTAGATGGCGATGATTATGGAAGTGTAACCACTGCTGTAAACATAGGTCCTGACATTAAAGCTACTGCAGTCTCACAGATGGAGGCAGCAATTGATGCATTATCACGAGAATTGACCAAGCTGAGAACTGGAAGAGCATCAGCTGGTACATGATATCAACTTTTGTTGTGATACAATCACCTTGTTTGCCTAAGATTTGGACTCATCTGTTTAGCGTCTTGGATTCACAGGGATGCTTGATCATATCATTGTTGACTCAGGAGGCATTAAGACACCTCTTTGCAGGATGGCTGTCATTTCAGTGCTAGATCCAAAAACCTTGTCAGTGAATCCTTATGATCCAGATGTAATATTATACACTTAAATGCATATGTATATACTGTCTGGTTTTCAATATTTTTTCCATACATATTTGTCTTACTTGATTAATGGAACATTTCTTTATATTCATTCTGAGTGCAAAGTCACTAAGCTGAAGTGTATTTTTGACAAACATCATGAATTGTCTTTGCAGTCTCTCAAAGAGTTGGAGAAAGCCATTGTTTCATCTCCATTGGGATTAAATCCTCAATCCGACAACCAGAGATTAATTGTACCAATACCTCCGTAAGTCTCCATCCGAAAGAGTAAAATAGGCTCTCCGTAATTATTCATCTCCTTTGGGTTTTCCGGTGCTTTTTGACTTACCCTTTCTTCTTTTCCTGGCAATCCGTGCAACAAGCAGGTTGACTAAGGAGCATGTGCAGGTGATCCTTGTCAATTTCAATTTCTTTTAAATGTTTCTGTTGCTTATAGTGTCATCCTCTTTACTAGGCCGTATGCAAAGTGGTTGCAAAATCATCTGAAGACGTTAAGCAAAGTATAAGACGAGCGCGCCAGAAGGTACACCCTTGACCAAACACCTTTGCATATCTTTCCTTTTTCTTCTGATCTTTTTTGTCATAGTTCTCCTTTTTCCTTTTTTACATCCATAAGCAAGGCCAAAAGCAAAAGAAAGGAACCCTAATAGCAGAAAAGTACACATTTCATCCTATTGAGATATAAAACCCCAAAAGCCTCTACGTGAGGAATTAAGAGAAACAGAAGACTTCAAAAATAGAGCAGCATTGGAAGAAAAGACATGGTGATTGGCGGATGGATGGGATCACATTCATGGCATCCGAAGGGTAAAATAACTGAGATACGTAAGGGTAGGGGGCAAAGAAGAGAATGGGTAAACACAAGGATTTTGTTTGGTTGAAAACCAACATATGATGAGATTAGTAAAAGTAGTTTTGCACATATATTTTATAAAGGTTGCTGTTTGAGACTGACCAGAAATATGGTTCTAGCCAGCTGAAGCTCAACAAAAGCTGGGAAAAGAGTCAGGCCCTAGCTATTCATGATTTGGGCTGTATTCTGTGCAGCCCTAATTTTAAGTTATTTGTTGAAATGCTGCTCTACAGTAAACACTAGACAATTGCATTTGCTATTACTGAAGTCCTTGACGATAAGCTCTCGTAAGAATTCAGTTAGTTAAGTAGTACTCTTCGATTTGATGGACATGTTGTGGACTTCCTATTTTTATGCCTTTTTGACTTCCAAGAGCATACACAGTCCAAATCGATATTGGTGATTCATGTAGCTTACCCCAACTTGTTTGATAGAGTTGTAGTAATACTAGCAGTTGTTTTTTGTCTTTGAAGATCAACTAAATTGATAAGTAATTAAGGAGCCAAAAATCAAATTTCTCTTACTAATCTGGAAAAAGGAACCAATAATGATTAGTAGTGATAAGGAGCCAATGAGTTGAAGAAAAGTTTAGGCATGATGGTTGTGTATATCAAAATGAAGCTGGAGGTAATTTGGACTTGGATATTGCTGGGTAACAAAGACATGACTTTCTGTCTCAGATTTGTTGATGTGATTGAGTACGGAGAGCTCAAAAAGTAAATGGTTAACAACGATAGTGCTTTAGAGGGGGTTATATTGTGTAGTTGAATTCTGGCTGTATCTGATTGCAGCAATGTATAGGGAAAGGTGCTTTAGAGGATATTATTATAAAAATAAGGTGCTTTTACAGGAATAAGAAAGAAGAATATTGGCATTGCGAGAGGTTTAACATGCTATCCTCCCCAGACCGCTACTTGGTAGGTTTGCACTAGGTATTATGATGTTGTTGAGAGGTTTAACATTCTAGTTACTTTTTAGTCAGAGAAGTGGAGGAGGAAAAACAAAATATGTAAGAGGAAAAACAGGGAAACTCCAATTACGGAGATGCTAATGAATGATCACTTAGTTGATTAATCTTCAACCCAGTTTGGCCACGAACAAGAGGTTACTGTAGTTTTTAGTATGCTTTCCTCTATTAGCAAATTAATGGATCTCTTTCTCATAGTTTCTTATTTAGAGTTGACGGAAGCATCTTTGTTCAAAAGTTGTGTGTTATGCTTATATGATGTCCAGGGTACTCGACTCGCATGACTTGGGATGTACTGAAGAAGACATGGTCAATTACCTTTTTTTGTTACCTATACTTTATGTGGTCGAACGTTTATATACCATTTTCTTAATGCAAGATGGCAGCACGGCCAGTAGTTTCGCTGCTAGATTTATTGAACTCAATCCACTTCCCAAATCAATGGAAGTAAAGAAGGAAGAAAATGATGTAGAGCTGATGAAAGCAAGTCATATGCACGTAGTATTTGCTTGAATGCAATCGAAGAATTTATGTGATGGTATAAATGTCTTCACATTGATACTACAAGATGTTAATTCCGCCTTTTTTATCAGGCTTTGGACACTATAAAGAAATCTTTGCCCAAGAAGAAAGACAAAGACAAGTCTTCAGCTTTCTCAGAAGATGATGCCAAAAGACTGGAGAAGGAAGTACGTTATATTTGTTTGCTGAAGAAATCGCTAGGTGCTGTATAGTTTATATTCTATTCTCTACAGGCTCGTTTATTTGTTTTTGTGTGTGTTCTTTCAGATTGATGATTTGACTAAAAAGTTCATAAAGTCAGCAGAAGATATGTGCAAGACAAAGGAAAAAGAAATAACTAGCAGTTGAAAAAGCAAGTTTTCGTTTCATCGATGGCTTATGCAAAGGTTCAATTTTTTTGCTGAAGCTATCAAGAGAACTACTTACACTCCAGAATTATTGCATTTGAAGTCAGAAAAAGATAACGAGGCACGTTACAAATGATTATGTTGATACTTCAAAGGAAAATATTGTGTTTCATATAACCTATGCTATTGGGTTTTAGCTGTTTACATCTCAGATCATTTATCATTTTGTGACAAGGGGTTGAATGTAACATTTTTTTTCTTAATTCAGAAACTATTTGTTCTCTTTCTCTTCTTCAAGAATCATTTATATACAACATGTCGATTTTTGCGATTTCCTTCCCAGCTCTATGACAAAAGGATCAACGTGCAGACGCAATAACTCTCTATATGGGGTAATGTAATCACTTTGATAGATTGAAGACAAAGTAACAATATTCCAGACTCACACTGCAAAACTATCACTACCAGGATCAATTATCTGGTAGCTGCACAAGGAAAGTCATATCGCGAAAGCCATGATTGTAAAACTCCACAAAAGGGCTGGTCATGTCACAGCAGATAAAAGTACAACATGAAAGAACTAACCAACTAGCTCAGGTAAAGCAGAAACCAATATGCCTCTTCTTGTCATGAATTGCATCACTTTCTTCAGTTTGGAATGCAAGGTTCAATCTTTTCAACATGAACATTGCCATCATAGTCAATTTTGTAGGAGGTGTCAAGGCCTTCCAAAATAAGGTGATAAACTATATCATCAGAACAATTAAGTTCCTCTTGACTGTCATCATCTTCATGCATTACATTATTCGTACTGGTATTTTCAGTCTTATGAGGACGAATCCTCTGGGATACTGATCGTATGTCCCATGACAGAACTTGTTGAATCAAGTTTTGGAATTCAGTAGGAGATGTATAAAGTGATATCTCAGTTTTCTTCTTCTTTTGCATTTTTCGCGACCAACATTGATTCAGAGAGGCAGAGAAGTCATGGGAGAAGTTAACGGATGCTACAGCTAACATATTATCCGCCTTTACCCAATCGGGTACCATTGCACCAGGGATGCTATCACAGTATGGAAGATATGGCTTGATATCAAGGACAGGAGTTCCATCAACTAAATCAACACCAGAAATGAAAACTTTATTCCCATCTACAGCATCAATCTTTGCAACAGTGAGGCCTATAGGGCATGGGCGATGAGGAGATCTTGTGGCAAAGACCCCCATCCTTTCGCCTTTTAGCCTTGGTACTCTTACCTTTGCCTTGAACTTAGACCGCGATGGATGCTTCCATAACTTGTCAAGATCCGTATTTAGATGAAAGACGTAGATTATCCAACAATGTGAATAGCTTTCAAGACCCTCGAGAGATGCTGGTGGAACTCGAGTTTGATCAAATACTAGACATGCTCTAGCAAGTGGTACAACCAAAGGTTGCCTCGGCGTCCCATTCCTACTCACAATTATTAGTGCCACAACATATTATTCACATTGCCATCTATATTTATAGACCATACAAGAAAACACAATGGAATCCCACAAGTGGGGTCTGGGAGAGTAAAATAAACGCAGATCTTACCACTACCTCATAGAGATAGAAAGACTGCTTCGGACTAGATATGAAAGAAAAGAAAAATGACTAAAGTGGAAAGCTAATGATAACATATAAATACAATAAAAGTAACATATATAAGCCAGGCAATAACAACACAAGACATAAAGACAGAAAACACAATGTAAAAAAGGAAAAAGGTACCTCGTGGAGAAGCATGACCGAGTGACTGCAATAGATGCAAAAGGATATGAACTATTAGAATCATTTGACTTGGCAACTTTCCTCGATGCCTGTTGAGCTCTAATGCGGCCTTGCCTCTCAGCACTGCAATTTTGCAATGCAGCCTTCAAAGACTTTTCCAACTCGCGGATTTTCTCCTCATCTGTCCTTGTCTTTCTTCTCCAAAACACAACACCTATGGCTGCTGCTGATGCAGAAAGAGCAGCGAGTGCGATGGAGATTGTAAGCAATTTAGTCGCAGCCATGAACAATAACGACCTAGAACAGAAGACGAGCATAGATATTGATGACCTTCCTCATCTGAGAATTTAGAAATGAATGAAACAAAGTTAAAAGTTTAACGAATTTTATGGAGTTTTTGGCTAAAAATATCCCTGAACTATGGCCCAAACACAATACACATCATTGTGTTACTAGAGTAAACAAATAAACATCCGTTAACTAATCCAGTAGCTGCAACATATTATTTTCTACAAACAACAACAACACACCCAGTGGAATCCCACAAGTGGGGTCTAAGGAGGGTAAAATGTACGCAGACCTTGCCACTATCTCATAGAGGTAGAGAGGCTGTTTCCGGAAACCCTCGTCTCAAAAACCCATTAACAGAATAAACTAGACATGGAAAAAGGAAAAGGAAAAGAAAAACAAGAAAAAACGACTAATAACGAAATCAATGATAGAATGTAAATACAATAAAATTAACAAATATAAGACGGATAATGGCACCACAGGATATAAAGACCCGACTAATCCTACTATATCCCAAGGTCAAACATCAACCTATCCTCACTGCATAGACGAAAACCCATGATCTCCCCCTCAATCTGTCAATCCTATCCCTCCCATCTGATCATCTTGCTCCTCCATCACAACTAAGACTTCAAAACCAAAATTTTCTTTCATTCTAAACTTCATACAATAATCTAGAGCAAAGCTAGATGAAGAAGAGTCAAAAGCAAGTTATTCTCCTAAACCAAAACACATAACTTCCCCCTCAATCTCCTGTTCAAAAGTACTTCTTAGAGCTGTGTTGCTCCAAAATGTGGACAAGTACGTGTTAGATCCTCCAAAGTAGTGCATTTTTGAAGAATCTAACACGAGTGCGGCAACATTTTTAAAGAGTCCAAGCAACATAAGCCAATACATACTCCCAACATCCTATTACATAAATGAACTAATGGATGCTAAATTTAGTTTACTTAACAATAAGACTTGAAAGAACATAAATTCAATCTCTTTCAGGCATTTTATCAAACAGGAAAGGAGCATACCAACACTGACTTAACAATTCCTATTATTTTGTGGCTAATTCTAGATTTCCTTGGGCAAATACAATGTGAAGAGAACATAAACTAACTAATATCACTCGGAGGCAGATTCGGGATTTAAACTTTTCTGAATTTGTACTTTAAGATTCTTAGTACTAACCTATTAAAATTTGCAAATTGTAAGTTTAAACCTACTGTTTATTGTGATTTTAATGAATATTTACTTATGTTTCGCATAAAAAGTACTGAGTTTATATGAACTCGATGCTATAAGAAAAAAGAGAGAAATAATAGACTAGAAAAGACCTTGTTATAAAGCGCAGCTATAGGGAGACAAATTGCGTCAAAACCAATGAGATGCAAATCAACTCTATTATTAACATGTTTAACATTCAAACAATAAAAGAATGATATTTTTTTAAAATATATTATTATCATATTTTGCAATTTAACTCGTTATAAAAATTTTCTAATAAAATACTCTACTTTGTGACTCTCAATAAATTTGGATCATGCACTGCAAGACCCATTCGGGAGTGACACTTTCAACAAAATTTTTCCTATTCTTAGAGCCAAACTCGAGATTTCTAATTAGGAAAGAGCAGTCACATAACTCACCACAACCCATATTGGTCTAAAGCTTGTTATTTGAGTTACTTTCAAATCTTCTTAGTTGTAAGGATGTAAAAAAAAACCATGAAGTATTATTCATTAATTAAAGAATTATGAGGATCAATGATCTCGGAAACAGCCTCTCTACTTAGGTAATGGTAAGGTCTGCGTACATTCTACCCTCCCCAGACCTCACTTGTGGGATTTCACTGGGTATATTAATGTTTGTTATTGTTGAGGATCAATGATATTAACTAAGAAATTTAATACATAATCTGTGTAAGAGTTAGGCGTGCTTAGAACGTACAGTCATGAAAATTGTTCTATTTCTTTGGTACAACAAAATTTTCCATTTCTTTGGTACAAGGTGGTTATGTCAACCTTTTTTTGGACATATGATGTCCTTGATGAAGAATAATCATGACTTTCTTCTATTTTGATATATACCTAAATCAGGGTCTTTCGAAAACCATCTCTATATCTGAAAAAACCAGGTGTATAATCTTCGTACACTATACCTTTCCCCAAACTCCCCCTTGGATTACACTGGTAGTGTTGCATCAGCTTTGGTATATATTTCTAATCCTTTATTTGCTTTCCGCTTTAGTCATTTATATCTAATATCTTCTGCTTCTGAGGCCAAATCCAGATATTTTTGAGCTGAGGATCTTTCGAGAACATCTCTATCCCTATGAAGTAGTGGTTAAGTCTGCATATATTTTACCCGCCCAAGACCCCACTTGTAGGATTCCACTAAGTATGTTGTTATTGTTGTTTGTTTGGGTTCCACATATAGTCTGCTTGAACTATGAATAAATGAATAATGACATAACCAAGCTTGATTGGCCTACTAGTTAGCTCATTAGGTCGCTTAAGCAAGTGTCAAGGGTTCGATCCCTGCCTTGTGCATGCAACAACTAATTGGTCAGCAACAAACCCTTAAATGGAGTTCAGATACGCGGAGGATTAGTCCTTGGCCTGTCGGGCTTGGGATACCTTGGAAAACAAAAAAAAAATGATAATGAAATAATAGGGAGCAAAATAGCTGATAAAATCAGCTCACTAAGTTCTTTTCAATTAAAACTTGTGTCTTTACATGTCTGTAAACATACAAATGTGATTTGTGTAAACAAACTAGTGAGCTTCATCCAAGGATAACAAGTGTGGTGAACATTTCTAGTAGAAAGTAAAACTGAAAAATTGAGTGGTGTTGACAAGAAATTCTTTTGGGAGCATCCAACTGTTTCTGGATCCCCGTTCGCTCTACAATTTCTTTACGTTTGCAAAGAATGTGTAGTTAAAACAACAAAAAGACCAGAATCACCGGTTCTGGAGCGCCTCGATTGCCTTTTTCCACTGTTGTGCTCGGTTTTTAGCATCCTCAAATGACATAACTTTCTTTGGCTGTAGGATCATACACAGATAGTGTAAACGAGTTAAACTCTAGAGGTCTTGGCTAAAAGTAACAAAATGTACTGCAACAGAGCGAAAGAACTTAACTGTACAAATCTTGAACTGTGAAGGACTGGTAACTTGAATACTAAGATCGTTAGGATTGTCGGACCATATAATGTTCCCTTTGATCACCAACTTTGAGGGATCTACATAAATCAACTTCGGTTTATTTGTTAGGATTAGCTGAACTTTCTTGTTTGTGAGTTTCTGTATCTTTTTCACCATCGAGATCATGAGGACGGATTCACCAGGATCCAAAAATTGCTTCCTATTGATGCCATCACAAGAAACAAGTCAACATGAATTAGTTATCAAAAAGGAACAGCGCACGAGTGAGCATTTGGTCTTACAGAATTATGGACAGAAATATGACTGCATCTGAAATACTGAAGTGTGTTTCATTGCAGAAGCTCATGAACTTACCATTTTGAATCGAAGGAGTCGATAGATGCGAGCCTGGTGATGCTACCAGCTTCAGAATTTGATGCAGCACCACCGTTTCCATCGTTAGGTCTAACTGAACCATCTCCAATGTGCGATGGATTCCATGAAGGATCTTGCTCATCACCACTGCTGTGAGTTGACGGGGCCTGAATGATTCATATAGCACTTCAATAATACTAGAACTGTTTAACTGGAAAAGAACCATCTGTTGAGGCAAATAAGACGTAAAACATAAAGCGAAATGAATGACATACTTTTGGCTCCATGGCAAGCTTTGGAGGGGTCTGCGACCTCAAATTCTCCCAATCAATCCCACTAAAAAAGAGGTGATTTTTCAAGGAAGCATAACCATCAGGTCCAGCACCAGGTCTTTTGCTAGGATCAATATCCTGAGTCGTTTTAGCATAAGTCAATCAGCAGAACAGAGAACACGAGTAGGAAGATATATCTAACATACTGACAGACAAACATCATATTTCGACATGGATTGTTCATTACTATATATCCTTTTCAAACCTGCTTTGATATGGCTTTACTTCCATCGAGCATCTATCGGAAACAAGGTAGGGTTAAGGTCTGCATAACACCACCCTCCCTAGGCCCCCTCTTGTGGTGTTACACGAGGTATGTTTTTGTTTTTGTAGTAAATGTGGTATTTGGGCCAGCTTGCACGCATCTAGACTAATTCCACAGAGTACACACTACCTCCTGCCAGCACAACTACCCAATAGCTCTGTTCGCCAAGGCTTAGACAGATGGAAGAAAACACCTATATTTTTGCCTCAGCTGGGAATCGAAACTGAGTCATGGTTCTCAACCTATTTCATTGATCACAAGGCCACACCCTTGCCTGCGGCAACCTAAAGTTCTATAACCTGAGATTTCGTAGGAACTAGTGAAAGACAATGTAACACGTTGCTCACATTATCACAAAAGCTCCACAATACACCAGCAACTTTTTTGATCAGGAATACTATAATTCCTCAAACAAAGATGGTCACTCCTCACTTAAAGGAATGTTGTTTAAAGTAGAGACGACGCTGTTTATAGACAAGAGTTCAGTCAAATGTTCAAGTATAAAACATAAAAGAAAAAAGCTAACATAATAGCGGAAGTAAAAAGAGGAACCACAGTAAATATTAGATACGAAATAATAGCTTACCAGCAGCTGATCAATAAGATCTCTGGCTTCATTTGAAAAATAGTTTGGGAATCTAATATCTCTAGCAATGATTCTCTGGAAGATGAGCCATTCACTGGCATCTTTAAACGGAGAAGTTCCTGAAAGCATTTGATACAGTGTGCAGCCAAGTGCCCAAAGATCATTTCTGGTAGGACATGTTCAAAACGAATAATGATGTTACGATTCATAATAAAAAGAAACCTTGAAGTTGATATGTGTACAAGCTGTAAAAGTTAAAAAGAAGCAAACATGCCAACATGGACCTCGACATATTCCTAATAAAACACAAAGAAGAAAAGTACTATGGCTTTCCAAGCATAGCATTCCATACCCGAAAGTTGCAGGAGAAGAATTTAAAACTTCAGGAGGGACATAAGCGGCAGTTCCGACAAAAGTGCAGGCTTTGTCATCTGGATTAAAGAACAACCAATGATTCAATAATGATCAGGACAACATACTCTCTTTGGGTCAATGTGAATCCAATTTTGAGGGAGTATCCTCTTAGGAAGCAATGTTTACCTGATGCAGCATTCGGAAGGACTGTTATTCTGCTATCCTGCATTGGTTTTACACTGCCAAAGTCTGCAATTTTAATATGTCCATCCAAAGTAAGAAGCAGGTTCTCTGGCTGCCAATATGCGAACTGTCAGAATCCCCCCACCATATATTATTCAAGTAACAGTCCATTTTGTGAAATACCTTAATGTCTCGATGAATCAATCCCATACTATGTATATATTCAAGAGCATCTACAACTTCAGCTGCATAAAAGCGTGCCTCGTCTTCAGACAAACGGCCTTTCTGCACCCACAAAGTTTGAAGTATTGTTCATGAATATCAGCACATCATACATGTGGTCACAAACTTAAGAGAAATGAAATAATTTGAAGAAAGAACGGGAACATTTTCAATAAATTCATGAAAATACCATGTTCGACAGGAAAAACCAGAATATACAGGGAATGTTTGAGATGAAGTTCATTCTTTTGGGAAGTTGGAAAGAATAACACATTCAAGAAATATAGACTAGAAACTATTTTTTGATGGCTACGTTTCAGCCTATGCCGGATGAGCAGAATATCTAACATTGAGGAACTCAATCATTCAGCTTTCGTTCAAGAGAGCGCAATTTGCATATTTGTAATACTCTGCAAAAGGCTCACGGGTTGACAGGAACTTCCATTTTTCTTTTTGCACCAGGTTTTACTTGGGACACTTCATATAACAACAAGAAGAGCATCAAGGTTCTTCATTTACTTACCCTTGTAATTTGATCAAAAAGCTCTCCACCTTCACAAGACTCGAGCGCCATGTCTTCATAATACAGACAAATACAATTAAATTACACAAACCAAAGATCAACAAGCATGCAGACAAAATGGGGTAAAAAGACTAAATGAAGAATGTATAAAATACTCACACAGTGAAAAAGTGTCTTGAAAGGTGAAAAATAGTCGGACAACACCAGGATGATCTAACTGATCAAGTACAATACGCTCTAGTTTCACATAAGCAGTCTTATTTTCCTTAGTGATGAACTTTTTGTCCATGATCTTCAAGGCATAAACATTCGAAGTATCTTTCTTTTTTGCTCTGACAACCTGATACATCATATACGGTAAATAACTTAAATGGTAAAACTGCAATTTGACATGTCGGTATTTAAGCATTGACACCACAATTTGAGTTCAAGTACTTTAATTATATCCGTAGTCTATCCTGAAGAAAAAGTGAAAAGATGAAAGGGATAGAGAACACATCTCAGAAGATTCTCGTAAGTTCCTACTACAGGACATACGATCACACATTCAACAATGGCAACCGCTGAAATGGAGCACTACACTACAAGTATGATCTTCAATTAGTGACACTAAGTTTCTTCTTCTTCTCATTCTTTTTGACAAATCAGATATATTTCATATACAATACACCAAGACAATACCAAAAATACATTAGAAAATTGTGGTTCAACCAAAATCATCCATTCAATTACACAAACTAACAATACAACTGAGAATTCTTTTTTTTTTAAAGGTAATACAACTGAGAATTCTCTCTTTACACCAAAAGCAAATGAATGATCTTTTGACATCCCTAAAATCATTAATGCCATGAAGCATAGTTTCTCCGAATATACAACAATAACATACCCAGTGGAATCCTACACGTGGGGTTTGGGGAGGGTAAAATGTACGCAGACCTTACCACTACCTCACAGGAGGTTACAACAACATACCCAGTGGAATCCCACAAGTGGGGTCGGGGAAAAGGAGGGATGCAACACGAGGACTTCCCAGGGGTCATCCATCCTAGTACTATTCTCGCCCAAGCATGCGTAACTTCGGAGTTCTGATGGGATCCAGTGCGTTAGTGCTGGTATGATCGTATCCAACCTCACAGGAGGTTATTTCCGGAAAACCCTCGTCTAAAATTTTCATAGGAAGACATGTGGAGTTCAGTAAAAATGACAACAGAGACAAAATCAGTGACCAAATCCTTCCTTCTAAACAGAGAAAAATAGCTTGGAGAGGGGAATAGAGGTTAACTAAAAAGGGCACAAGAACAATATAGAAATGCTGACAAGTTAAAATTTTCACAGTTGAACACAAATTTGAGCAATAGAAACTAAATATACAGATGCTATCAAGTCAAGCAAAAAAAATTAAAAAGGAACATTGAAAAAAAATTGACCTTGGAATAAGAACCAACTCCATAGATCTTTCCCAATTCAAAATCTTGAACAGTAAAATTCTCCTGTGGTGCCCTAAATGCAAAGCTCTTAGATCTCTGAGTATTAGCTGAATTATTCTGAATCTTTAACTTTGCATCAAATTCTTGCTCCATTTCACCTTCTCCCCCTACCAATGCCAACATTTCACCTTCAAACAAACTATAAACCTAATCTTTCACCACCCCCACAAACCCCTTTTAAACAATACACATATATTTCTCCTAAATCTTCAAAAAGATTGGATTTTTTTCACAACAAACTATGAATAACAGCTAAAACAGAAAGAACCCATTAAACATAAGCTCATATTCTCTTTATATATTCTCTTTCTTTCTTTTTCTTTGTTCAGATAAAGTAATTCCATATGTCAAAGACACCCAAAAGCAAATGATTCCTTATACATGCAAAAAAAAAAAACTAAAATGAAAAAAGGAGAGACACCATTATGTATATCTATGTTTAAAGGTGAAAGCTTTAAGTTTCTTTCACCCCTTTTCTCAAAACCCTAGAAAGCTAAGGTAATGATAATAAAAATTTCACAAGAAAAATGAATGAATAACACAATATGTTATATGGGGATTGAAGAGAAGAAGAGCACAAGAAAATGAATGATGAATATCATTTCATTTCCATTACAAAATCCCAATTCTTGATGATTTCTATCCTAAAAAAATTATTTTATTTTCTCTCTCTATGTATAATATAAGTAGATAGTACACCCCCTTATCTCTTTTTGTGTATAAAAAATAATTTTTTTTAATGTATAGGACCAAAAATGTAGGGTAAGGGGAGAGGATGAAAATAGAAATTGCTTCCTATGATTGGGGAGTGTCCTTCAAAAATGGCATCAATATATACATTGTATGCTGCCATGGTCATTGGTTTACAAGTTACTTTGAATATTAATGGGCTTTTTTTGGATTTTACAATCTTGACACTTTTGCTTTTATGTGAAAAGTACAAATTTACTATGTCACTATGACACTATTCTTGGATAAATTGACCAACTTCAAGCATTTCATTGTTAAAGAGATTCTTTGACATGATGTATTAGTTAAAATAATGGTTTTTTTTCGATCTTCCAGATTTATATTGAATTTTGACTAATTTAAATTAATTTGTAGTAGGAAGGATTTCATTTTATGGGTAGCTCTGCCTGTTAAAGATTTTTTTCAGGAGCATCCTCATCCACTGAATTACATTATTTGGTGATAGAATGATTTTGATAGTAAATTTTAGTAATGTGTTCACTTTTGTATAATTACTATTAGTATTATATTAATATTTGTATTATTTTAATATAACAAATTAATTAGTCGATAAGAAACAGTGTGCTGACATAACTAATCACAATATTATTAATTTTAATATTATTAATCTTAGTGCTAGTTATCTTTGAACCAAATGACCCCTGAGGGTCGTGGGAACAAAGAAAATCTAAATTAATCGGGACCCAAAAATAGAGCAACAAATATAGAATGAAAAGAATTAGGATGTATTTAGGAATTAGAGTATATTAGAAAAAATAATGACATAGTTACCCCTCAAATCCCTCTCAAAATAATTTTTCAATAAGAGTAAACTTTAAGAAGAAGAAGAAGAAGAAATGGGGTTAATGGAGAGTTC
>DF357661.1:115473-127035 GCA_000787875.1 Solanum virginianum | reverse complement strand
GATGCCATATCCATCACCAAGATGCAAATCTTCAATGAGGTATCTTAAAAATCAACTCCAAGAGTGTTTGGTTTCTTGATCCACAACTGCCCAAGCTATTGGATACATTTGTTGGTTTCCATTTCTTCCAACAGCCACTAATAGCTCTCCTTTGCAAGCACCCTTTAAAAAACAACCATCTAGGCCTATAATCTTCCTACACCCTTCCAGCCAGCCATTCTTCAATGCACCAAAGCACACATAGACGTATTTAAACAAGTGTTTGCCAGGGACTGTTTCATTATCAGTTCTCACCCAGCAGGAAGTTCCTGGATTTGAACTCTTAAGCATATCAGCATAGTCCAACAGTCTTGAAAATTCGAGCTTCCAATCACCCATGAACTTAGAAATTACATTTTGTTTTGCCCTGTAGCAAATTGATCTTCCAACCTTTAATCCCCATTTTTCTTTTATTGTTTCTTGAAGCTCATGAACCCTAATATCAGGTTGAGATATTATTCTATCCCTCATCTTTGTTTCCACATACTTTGCTGTGCACAATTTGTTCATATTCTTTGTAAA
Organism: Solanum virginianum; assembly: GCA_000787875.1. Taxonomy (NCBI): domain Eukaryota; kingdom Viridiplantae; phylum Streptophyta; class Magnoliopsida; order Solanales; family Solanaceae; genus Solanum; species Solanum virginianum. Next base: position 126,474 of record DF357661.1, on the reverse strand, counting down.
GCACGTATGAGCAGGATAGTACGTTTTCACACAAAAATTCCCTGAATCTTTATGCAAACTAGCAAACACTTCCCATTTACAGTTTCCTTGACATCTTGCCCTAACTCTATCACGTTCGTTGGGTTTAATCTTTAATTGAGTTTTATTTTGCACAGCATAATCAGCAATAGCCCTTCTAAACTGAATTGCACTTTCAAAAATCATACCCAATTGAAAGAAACATACGGTAGAAGAAGGATCATACCGCAATTTGTTGCTTTTCCTTCTTGAAAGTACATCCACCCCTGGTTGAGCTAAAACATCAGCTTCTTCATCACTATTTTCACTATACTCATCTGATGAAACAATAAACTCTTCATTGCCTCCTAATTTTCCTTGATATTTGGCTGCCTTATTGGTGAAAACACCCTCAAAACCTCTATCTATCCCAGCCTCTCCAAGCACAACTAATGCCTGGTCAGATTTGTCTTGACACTTTCTCTTTCCCTCTACAGCCTCACTTCTTTTTTGTTCTCTTTGTCTCTCTCTAAAAGTTCTCAATTCTTCATTGACGTCACTATCATCTTCATCGGGTACAACATCTGATTCATCATCTTCATCATCAACGGAATCACTTGCTTCTTCCTCTGAAGATTGTTTAAATTCTTCATTGACGTCACTATCATCTTCATCGGGTACAACATCTGATTCATCATCTTCATCATCAACGGAATCACTTGCTTCTTCCTCTGAAGATTGTTCAGCTCCCACGTGCACATGCTTCAGGAACAATAGAAGCGACCGCCATGGTTGAAAATAGCTATAACATGACCCATATCTGTAGAACAAAAGTGAGGTTACAACAACAAACTTCAAAAACTTCAACACACTTCAATATTCAAGAACAAACTTTAAAATTTAAAATAGATTTCGTCACTAATTTCGTTACTGATTTCCTACAACAAATCAAACTTTAAAACTGACTAACCTGACTAAATCGAAGGACTGTTAGGATTTCGGCACTATTAACTCAAAAGTTGGAATGAATCTACAACCTTTCTTCAACTCCAATCGGAAAAGGAATATTCTTTAGGGTTTGGACGATGTTAACTCAAAGGGGGTAACGAATCTCAGCCTTCCTTCAATTGCTTTGTGGATTGTTAAACCAAAACTTCAATCGCCTTTGCTGTGGTTTCAACACTGTAATATCAAAGAGGGGAAAGCTGCGGATGAAAAAAGGGTGCCAAGTTTAGAAGGGCAAAGCTGTAGGGTTTCACCTTTTTATTTTTTTAAATTAAAATATCCACGTGTAAAGGGTTTGCTTACGTGGTCCAACATGGCATTCTGTAATTGGATGAAAAAGCCATGTCATAGGCGGTTGAACACACGCGCTTAGCGCCTGTGTGGGGGGTGTCTATTTGTTCAGAATTTTTCAAGTTCAGGGTCCTATTTGTGCACTGCCAAAGTTTAAGTTCCAACTTATAAAATGGTGTCACGTTTAGGGTCCAATTTGATGGTTATCCCGTTTCTATACTCTCTCCCCCCACCCCCCTCTTCCTCCAAATATAATTTAAGCTGAATCTAATATCTCCTTAAAAATAAATTAAAGAACCAATCTTGTCCTGGTAGGTGTTGTACACATGCTTCCATGTCAAAATTCTACTGATTTTAATTTTCTCCTTTTTTTCCTTCTTAGCTATTCAATTTTTTTTATTGATCATAATTTTATATTAATAAAATCTCTAACTAAGTACTAAAATTTTCTAAATAATTTTCGTCCCAAAGTTCACCACCCCCTAGATAGTATCACTGTCCTTTTTTTTTTTTAAAAAAACTTTTCATGGATAAATCTAAACAACCTTTGTAACACTAAGTTATAGTGACTACTTTCTTTAAACTTTTCATCTTAAGAGCTAATAACGAAGTTTGAATTTTTTTCTTGTTTGTATAATAAAAATGGGTTTCGTTATCTCACTTGAGACCTTCCATTTTCAAATTGAACCAATAACTTCTACATCTATCATAATTTTTTCTAAAATTGAGCTGAAATCTAAACCCCTTGATGAATTCACTCCACAATCTAAAAATCCTAATTCAAATTTCAATGTCAGTTTTAATCCCGATTTCAACTACACCTCACCATCTCTTTTGAAGATCAAAAATTTTATTTGCATAAAATATTAGTTTCTAATAAATCAAAAAAAAATTCAAGATCTATTTTTTGCTGGCGTCATCTTTAATTTCTTAGTTGAAGTCGACTTTCTTTGATGTATTCTTGAACTAATGGTTTGACATTTTTCTTAATGTAAAAAATGAGTCGTTAAAAATGATGTTAGTGAAAAAAAATCAAAATTTTGCAAAAAAAAAAAAATCAAAGAATTGTTAAAAAGAGAAAAAAGAGTGCAAAAGGATATCAACATTTGGAAGGAGATGCTAAGATGGAAAATGGGGTTGATGAACCGAAAAGAAAAAAGAGAAAAGAGAAAAGAGAAAAGAAAGAAAGATGAAGGAAGAAAAAAGAAGGAAAAAAAAAGAATAATGAAAGAGAATTTTTGAATTGAAAACAAAATATTTTAAAATTAGTGAAATATGAGAGTAATTAATTTATTTTATCATCTAATGAAAAGAGACACGTGGCATAGTTTGAAATAAGTTTTTGTGTTTTTCCCTTTTTCATGTACTTGTAGAAAGTTGTTGATATGAATTTTGCAACATCACTTTTTAAGATGTGATTAAATTCAACTCAAATTATATTTAGAGCGAGTAAAAAAATGTCCGCGAAGTTATATTACCAAATTAAGTTACGTGGACAAGTTTGGAGGGGAATTTGACTAACTTGGTGTATTCATATACTTGGCTCTTCCCCCCCCTCCCCCCTCCTCGCCCAAATCATTTTTTCTTTATCTATTATCTAATAATTATATTTTATCATTTATTTTATCTTTTTCTAATAGTTTCATCCATGTACTTCTCTTTTTTTCTTTCTAAGTTTATCTTTCAAAATTATTTGATATGTAACATTATCTAATAGTATATTGATCAAATAACACGATACAATATAACACGATATAATGATACAATATATATTTTTATCATTCACTCCCTTTCAAGATCAGTCACGGTCTTCTAGATTAAATTAAGAATATAAACGAATCCCTCACTAATCTGTATATATAAAAGATACTAACCGCAGTCAAAAGTTAGATACTATGTTATAATATAATATAAATAATATGATACATAATGCGTAATAACCATCCAAACATGGACTCATATTGCTTCATCTGTCTAGAAATTCTATTTTTTAGAGTAGAGAATAGTAAAATAGTACAAACATGAAAGCACATGGTATAACACAAGTATAAAACACAAAAAAGCCCAATGGCAAAGAGAGAATTAATTACCTAACAATAGGATTAAGCCATTTTTATGACAAGTCAAAAAATATGCATTTATTTTCAATTTAATAGCCCTTTCAAAGTTTTCCCCTAACCCTCTCCTTCCCAATCTTGTACACACACGGCACTATAATCTATATCTGCCCTAATATATGCACAAACATTTACCATAACCAGAGTCTCTATTTGTTTTGCCCTAGTCTTTCTTGAACCCCTCTCTCTGTTCCTTCGCTCTTGTCTCTTTCGCCCTCTCCCTCTCTCTGTGTGTTTACCACTGCGCTTACATATTGACGAAAAGGATTTCCACCTATTCTCGATAATTTGGTACTCACCCTCTCCCTCGGGGCCAAAATCGTTATACATATATATATATATATATATATATATATATATATTCTTATATATATATAGGGAAGTTTTAGTTTGGCGTTATTTAGAGCGGTTAGGGTTTTGTTGGGGATCTTATTGCCTTGTTAATCGCTTGCTGGTTTTGTCTTTTTTCATCATCGTTACAATCAATTTGTTTATGTTCTATTTTGTTACGTGAGGGTGAATTTTTTTGTTTTGGCAATATCTCGTTTTGTTATCTAGAAACCCTAAGTTTTGTGGGGGAAGTTTTTACGGGTCTAGGGTTTGTGGATTTGTGAATTTTACTCACAATTGGCATGGTGGGTCGGTGAGTTTAGGTTTTGTTTGGTTGATTACTCGTTGAAATCTTGTTGGGTAACGGAAAAAGAGCGTATTTCTTCTGTAACTGCTCTCGAAGTAATAATGATAGTCTGATTATTGCTACAATTGTTTCGTCTTCCATCTTTTCTTGGGGAAAGAGATGGAGTAACGGAAGACTTTTGATTAATAGGTATAGGTATTAACTGTTGGAGAAACCTCGATTTTTTCCGGTGTTATTTAGTTGGCTTCAAATTTGTGAAGCCAAATAAAGAGGAAACGAAGGTGCATGTTTGATTTTTGCAGAGAAGCCTTGCTTTGGACTAAAATCTGTGAAGCAAGTTGAATCTCTTTTGGGAAACGTTTAGATGGAGTAATGTGGTTGGTTATTGCAAATATTTGGAGAGACAGATAAAAAGCTGGACATATTGGTTCAGATAGGAAGAGTAGGTTGAATAGAAGTCTTCTTGTAGAGTAAGCTGATCATGTTCTGCTCCAATGGAAAGGAATGAACCAGCATTAGTTCCAGAATGGTTGAGAAGTACTGGAAGTGTTACTGGGGGTGGCTCTTCAAGTCCCCACTTTGCATCCTCTTCTTTGCATTCAGGTATTAATCATCCTCTGCTTGAATTCCTTTCAGTCATATTCATTTTAAGCACTTATAAGTGAAGCATAATGGATATTGAGGATTTATATAGCCACTTAACTAGTGATTGAGGGGGTTGTGGTTAATTCTTGTACTTAAGACTTTAACCATGACGATATTGTACTATTCTTTTGCTTTGCTGCAGATGTTACTTTATCCACACTGTCTTCTCGCAATAGATCTCCTAGGAGTGTTAGTGACAAAGATAGCCCACGTTCTGTGTTTTTGGATCGCAGTTCATCATCAAATTCTAGGCGTAGCTCTAGTGGTACTAGTTCGAAGCATCCATACAGTAGTTTTAATAGAAATCATCGTGATAAAAATCGAGAAAGAGACAAAGAAAGACCAGGTACTGTTGATCTATGGGATCATGATGCATCTGATCCTCTGGGGAACATCAGCTTGAGGCGCTCTCAGTCGCTGGTGTCCAGGAAACCTGGTGAGTTTTTGCCTCGCAGGAATGAGGACGCGAAAGGTGGTATTAGTAGCACCCTAATTAGTGGCAATGGTATTCATTCTGGGGGAAGTGGTAGTTTTAATGGTAATCAGAAGGCAGCATTTGAGAAAGATTTTCCTTCTCTTGGGATTGAAGAGAGGCAGGCAACCAGAGTTTCATCACCTGGTTTGAGCTCAGCAGTCCAAAGTTTACCAATTGGGAACTCGGCTTTGCTTGGTGCTGATAAATGGACCTCAGCATTGGCAGAGGTGCCTCCTATAATTGGCAGCATTGGTATGGGGAGCTCAAGTGTTGCTGTAGCTCCAACACCTGGCGCTTCAAGTGGGACGACTAGTCTTAACATGGCTGAAGCATTGTCACAAGCACCGCCACGCGCTCGTGCCACAACTCAGGTAATTTTCTTTTTTATTGCTAGTTTCTGCTTAATTCTGATAATTTTGGGGAGATGTTAATCTATGTGCATTTTGCATGTCTGTAGATCCCTGATAAGACACAGAGGCTTGAGGAATTAGCTATAAAGCAATCCAGACAGTTGATACCTGTGGTATGTTCAACACCTAAAGTTTCGGTATGTTAATTCATGCTATATGCACATATTCAAAGGCACCTTTTTGATGCGTTTCAGAGTGTTAAAGTTTCTTAGGACATATGGGTCATCATTTATTGGTTTATTTTTATGTAGCAATAAAAAGTTAATTGGAGGAGTACATTCATGATACAATTGAGAATTCTCTAGTGATTTCTGGTTTTATCCCATTGCAACTGTGTTATAGTTGAATTATAATAATCTGTTGTAGCAGATTAGGTTATTAGTCGATATTACGAAACAAGAAGCTTAACAAATGATTTTTATTGCCATGTCTCTGTTGTCTAGGTTATTAGTGGATATTATGAAACATGTTAGTTTAAGAAATGATTATGATAGCCGGTTTTTGTTGGTTTCATGTGTGAATAGAAGTGTAACTAACTTGTGCTGTTTATTGATCTTTGATGAGTCCCAGGGATTTATGAACCCTCTATTAATGCAAGTATCATTAGTACTGGGCCATGGCGGTGGTGGTCAGGCATTCTTGACATATCATGTTTCCATGTTCTGAATTTTATTAACCCATACTTGTATAACAAGATTGAAAGTCAGTTGGCTATATAGCTATCCATAGGATTTTTTTTGTTAAATTTAAGGAACATTAGGCTAGTCAAGATTTCCTCATAAAATAATGTGTGAGCTTATTTTCAGTGCACAAGCTTTAAATGATTGCAGGGTGTGGCTGCACCTGAATAAATTAACAAAAAATGTGGTAATTTCATTTTATAAGATAAATCATCATTATGCTGTGTTTATAAATTGTTGCACATTTTCACGAATCATTGGATGTGTGTTTGTGTTAACTTTAATGCCGTCCTTCCTGCTTCTGGATTCTATTGATAATTCACTAATCATTGGAATCGTTTGTCTTGCTTTGTAGACCATGTCTTTGTTTAATTTTTCTTTTGAGGTATTTTAAATCCTTTATACAAGTGAGTCAACTTTGATGATGTTAGTACTTCTGCATTGCCTTTAATGTATTCTAATCCACATATTGGTGTATAGGTTGGGTTATTGAGTAGAATCATGTAGGATCACCTTTTTCCTCACTTGCTGATGTGCTTGTACATATACATGATTATACTAGTGAAGCTAGAGACATAGCTTATTCTAAAGAAAAAATGTCAATTAAATGATGAGCTGCAGGAATCCAAATCACTGAAAGGATAATTACAAGGGGAACTTCTGAGGTAGTGATTAACTGGATAATGCTGCTAAGTTCATCTTGGGACAACCAGTGTCCTGTAATTAATGATTATGAATTGTGTGATGAAATTTGGAAGTTGCATATAAAATTGTCCTTGGCTTTTATTTTTCCCTAATATAACGTTATAGTTTTGTGGTTGATCACATTTATTGATTGGTGAATTATTTAGTCTCTTTTATAGTTCTTTCGAAAGATTGAAGTACTGAATTTAAATGGTTATTTGATTATGTGTGACTTATTTATGTGAGATTATCCTATCTGTCTTGCCCTCTCTCCCCAGGGAGTGGGTAATCGTGAATATGTTAAACTTGTTTAGGAGCTTGTGACACGAGTGTTTCTTTTGTTGGGAGCTCTCTTCCTAGTTATATTTTCACAGAAAAAGCAATACTAGAGGATAGACAGAAGGGAACCACATCTTCCGCTAACTGAAAAAAGAGCAAGCCTGGTGCACTAAAGCTCCTGCTATGCGCAGGGTCCGTGGAAGGGCTTGTCCACAAGGGTCTATTGTATGCAACCTTACCTTGCATTTCTGCCAGAGGTTGTTTCCAAGGCTTGAACCCTTGACTTCTTGGTCACATCTTTAGCTAACTACTTTTACCTATATGATGCCTACCCTCCTCTAAAGCTTAACACACAAAAACATAATTAAGGGCATAATACCTGATGACATTTCTTTGTGCATCTCCGTTGGCCAATGGTTTTGTATTTCCTTCTGTTTGTTTGTTTTCCACAACCTGTTTGTTCTTTCGCCGGCTATCAAGGAACCAAAACACTGAGCAACATTGTAGCCTTTTTTTAATTTCCTGAGCACACACTGCGTCTTAGCTTTTAGGTGTCCGCATGTAGAATAGAGGAAGCAGGATGTCTACTTAAAATGAGAACCTGAAATCATCTCATGTATTAATTGTGTTGAGAAAGCTAGTTATTTTCAATTTTAGTTGTATTTTGTATGTAGAATTTATATATGCTGGGTTGTGCTTGAGGATGGGTGATATCCATATTAATGGAAAACAATTGTTTCCAGGTATCCAGTTCTGCTGACAAATCAAAGCAACCAAAATCCACAGCTAGGACAAATGAGATGGTTGGAATAGCTAAGAGTATGCAACAACCTTTTTCCACTCAACTTGGTAATCAGCCCCGTAGTGGACAAGTCAGAGCAGAAGCTCCAGCTACCTCTCATGGCAAAACTCTTCTGGTTTTGAAGTCAGGACGGGAAAATGGTGTCACCTCTTTGTCAAAAGAAGCATCGAGTCCAGCTAACAACACTGGCAGTAGAATAGCTAATTGCGCTGCTGCAGTTGCTCCATCTCCTGCTGTGACCAGTCCAACTTCAAGGGTAGCTTCCCTTGAAACTAAGGCTGGCGCATTGTCACTGAAGCCACGATCTACTGCAGAGAAGAGATCTTCCCTGTCTCAAGCCCAAAGCAGGAGTGATTTTTTCAATCTAATGAGGAAGAAGACTTCAAATTCTTCTACTGTCCTTCCAGACTCTGGTATGGCTTCATCTAACAGTAGGGAGCAGTCTTGTCTTAAAACTAAAGATGAGGATAGTTCCTCAAGTCCTTGTGTTTCTGAAAATGGAAGTGAGAGAACCAGCAATGGAGACCCCCATGAATCTCAAGACCATGTTCAAAGACACAATGATGTTGAGGAGAACAACTCGCCCATAAATGGATCGGTATATCCAGATGAAAAAGAGGCTGCTTTCCTACGTTCTCTTGGTTGGGATGAAAATGCTGTGGAAGAGGAAGGCCTGACAGAGGAAGAAATTAATGCTTTTTATCAGGAGGTAACTATAATTCCTGTTTTTGTATGTTATTGATAAGATATTACTTCCAACGTGACATTAGGCTTGTTAAAAGATATTCCAGTATTAAGTTTGAAGCCTGCCAAGTATTATACTAGTGAGAGAATATTCATGGCATACTGTACCTTAACATGATCCATAGAAAGTTGTCTATAGTTCTTATTTTGCCATCCTTTTATGTCGTTTGGCTGCATGACTTTCAGTCTACATCTGAAATTAGACTTGCTTTCTTTGACTAAAATTTTGAGCAGTGGTAAAGTACCCTTTTTGGTGGGGTGGTGTCAATTCAAGTCAAAATTTACATCTTAAAAAAGCTCTGTTTTCCCCTGACACTATGTTTGACTAATTTTGTAAATGAACTCCTGCAATTGCAGTACATGAAACTGAAGCCATCCTTGAAGGTTTACAAAGGTGTCCAGCCAAAGTGTTTGATGCTGCCTGAGTTGCACTTTGCTACTAATCCTGGAGCTGCCTCTTCCAATTCTACTTCATCTGAATCTGATGCTTGAATATAGTGAATGCTCATGTATATGGGATGCATACAGTTTGGTTTGTCAAGAGATAGATGGCTTCTTTTTGTTTTGGAGGATCTCTGATGTAGCTGTTGACAAGTGGAGGGTGGCTTTTGGAATTTTGGAAGTGCAGAGAAGAGAAATAAGTTAGTCTGCTGCTGTCCTGGTGGCTCAAAAGAAAGCTAAGGTAGCGTTTTATAAGTAGAAGTTAGGAAAATCTTAGTCTGCAGTGGATGATGCAGGGCAAATTGCTTCTTTTTGGAATTTTTTTTGTGCTTTTCCTTTCCAGTGATCAATTGAAAAGGAAAGAGAAGGTTTTACGTTGTTTTGGTCAATTTTACGGGGAAGAAGGAAAATTGCAAAGTTCATTATAGATTTTTCTTTTCAGCCAAAATCTCATAATCGCATAGCTCATGTTGATATCATCCTATCTATTATTATATTTTCTTTACTGTTTTTTAACCTTATTAATATTTTCAATTGCATTGTGTTGGTTCAGTTTAAATGGTAGTGACCAGGGTAGGAAGATGCCTTTTGTGGGGATATTTCTGAGTGGTAGCTCTGTTATTGGAGCATGTATTTATCCCCTCCTTGGGTACAATGTGGCTTTGTTGAATCGGTACAAGCCAAAGTTCAGCAGGTAATTTTGTACAAGTATTTAATTTGCACTAGTAAAGAAAAGGTAGGTGGATTGGACTCACACTTTAACCTTTCAAATTTAGATGGACGATTGGCACCTCAATTGACTGGGAAGGTATTTTGACGTTTAGTACTAGCGTCCTCTTAGTTCTTCAATTCTCCAGGTAGAGAAGCCCACTATTCGAGTTCGAGGTAGGGGTAGTAATTGGGTGGGTCGGATCAAATTTGAATGGGTCAAGGCAACAAATTAGGGCTATTCAAAATCGAACTGAAATCGATTAATGGAATTGAAAAAAAGTTATTCGTTTATTGATAATGAGTTATTAATTTATTAGTTTCGATAATGGTTTTATTTATTTTTTATGATTGATTTTTAAAGATCTAAGTTTTTTCTTAATAGGTTAATCGATAATTCGATAGTAAATTAAATAATTATATTTATACCATTTTGTATATAAAGTCCTTGATTTAGGATTCAGTTTTATACTTCTATTTCTGTTTGTCTCGGATTCAGTTTTATACTTCTATTTCTGTTTGTCTCAAACTCAGTAAGATGCAATATGTCATCTCATGTGCATAGTTTATTTGATTTATTATCTTGTTTTCTAAGTAATTTTTAATTAAACAAATTATGTTAAATCTTAACGGTTAAATATTAATAATCGGTAAGACAATGATTTTTCAACGGTTTAGAAATCGATAATGAATAAATCAAATCAATAAACTTCATAACCAAACTGGATTGACTGATATGTAACCCTACAACAAATGGGTCAAGGCCTAACCCAACTTGAATTTTCTTAGATCAAAATGGTTGGATCAAAATGGTTTGAGAAATTAGTTAAAGAGCTGGTCAAAATCCAATTCGATTCAACTTTTACTAAATTTTATTTATTTTATTTGTTCTTTGTTAATATTTTAGTATTTAATTAAATTATATTTTCTTTATTCTGGCTTAAAAAAATTATTTTGAAAATATTTTGATAAAATTTCTCTCGAGTCAAATCGAGTTACATATCAACCCAATTTTAAATGAGTTGAAATAGATTGGGTTGAACTAATAAATGGACATGTTATTAGCCCATCCAATCTTCAACAGGT
>DF357661.1:92452-115408 GCA_000787875.1 Solanum virginianum | reverse complement strand
TCTAGGTTGAGCGGATTGCGTTTAATTTTGCCACCCTGAATTAGGCGGATTGAGTTTAATTTTGCCATATTCGACAGTGTGACTAGTTGTCACCTGCTATTTTTAAGCCATGTCCAGTCATCTTCTTCAGTGAGAAAACTGATTCCATGAGTTAGTTTTTCTTTTATATAATTTATGTTTGTGTTGTCGAATTTTCTTGAGTTAAATGATTCAACTTTAGTGATATAACTTTTAGTGATTTTATTAAGTACATTTAATATATACATTAAGCTTCAGTGATGCAACATTTGAGTTCAATTAATTTTAATGAATATTTTTCCAACTTAATAAACTGTTGAGTTTGGAAATCTTCAATAAAGGTTTCCACCCTACAGGATCCAACTAAAATTGTAGACAATGTGTCTAAAAGATTAAGTGGTAACTTGCATAATCACCAAAGAATTGTTGTCGGAAGAAAATGATTCCTTCATCCTTCATTATAGATTTTGGGCAACAAATTCCTTTCTTGGACAGTGAGTGTATTCCCTTTAAATGGATTTTACCCAATGGGAATTTCAATTCATCGTGGCTCCAATATGAATATTAGATGAACAACAAGAAGGATGCAAACGATGTCTAATAATTAAGAACTTACACTAATTTCAATCGATAATATATTGCAATAATTAAGAACTTTAGTATGTTTTAGTGCCCAGAATTATTTCGTTACTTTGACTGAAGACTGTAAGTTTACTCTCATAGTATAGTTCACTTAATTGATACTATGAAAATAGTCTATTTTGACTTTAGACATGTTTTGCCTTGATTCAAATGAAGAGGACTACAATCATATTTTGTTCAAGGATACTATAGACATTGATGAATCTCCTATAATGATATTGAACTTTGTGCCTGTTTTACGCCTCATTTGTTTGCACTTATGAATGTCTGAATAATAGTTATTCAGATTTAGCCCATTAATTAAATATGTTTTATATTTAGATTTGAATCTTAATCATTCAACAAGCCAAAGTTCAGCAGGTAATTTTGTACAAGTATTTAATTTGCACTAGTAAAGAAAAGGTAGGTGGATTGGACTCACACTTTAACCTTTCAAACTTTTGTTTCTTTTTGAAAATAGCTTCTTAATGAATCTGAAAAGATCTGAACAAATCAAATATGAGAGACAGTCTTAACAACATTCAAATTTATTTAAGGAAAAACTATAAGATTTTGTGGGTCCCAACAACTTTTTGTATAGACTCTTTATATTTCAATGACGCTCTCGTTCCAAATATAAACATCTTCTTTCCTTAAACATTCCCCTATTTCATCTCCTACAATCACTTTCCTACACTTTCTCAATGGTCATCATCTTTTATAGGTAATTATTTTTAATTTTTTTTCAAATTCCTTCCCAAATCTATCTTCAATTTCATGATTATTTTTGGTCTTTCTTTTATTTTTTGCTAAAAGATTTTATTTTTTTCCTTTCTTATACAAAATCCTTGTTACAGTTGTTTCAATCACTACAAACTCACACATTATGGTTGAAGATTCTGCATTCAAGTGGATAACTAGAGGTATACATTTGCATAAAAAAATTATGAAAAAATCTCCATCATTTTCGCTGGGAACTCAAGAAATTGAGGATATTGTAGGGTCTATTGCAAAAGATAGGACTATTGAGGAGAAAAGATCCAATCTCCAGAATGATCCAATTTCACTTCAAATGAGTTCAAAGAAGAAGAGAAAAGTAGATGAAATTTCTCCTAGTAGTAGTGAATCAGAAAAAACTATAGTGTCTGATTCTGACAAACCTGATGAAAACGACATTGAAGAAAATGGGGTATGTTTTTTTGAGTTAATATCTCATGTCAGTACAATATGACTATAGATTGAGTTTTATACTTTACAAAGATATCTTGCACAAAAGATTCTTATACATATATATATCTTTTTATGTATAGTTTGTACAATGATACTTTAAATATACACACAAAAGATTTGTTGCAGTTTTTACAATTTTGTAGTTACAATATACAATCTCATATAAAAGATTTTATACAACTATTCACTATTTTCTTATAGTGTATATAAATTTATTTGTGCTAGTATTTATTTTTCTTTTCTGTATAATTTCTTCTTATACAGGCATTCATTTTTTGAAAGTATTTAATTACTCTGCTACATAGGTTTGTATGCATATACAGATCATGCCAACTGATATAGATATACAACATAAAATATGACTAGTTTTGCTGTGGTTGTATACATCTTTTGTAATTGTAGGTAAAATTTTTCATATAAATAGTACATAAGTATATCCAACATACTTTTTTGTTTTGCAATATATACACGTGTTTGTATGTATATATTTTCTTCTGAAGGCATTGAATTACTCTATTATATACACCATGAATGTAATTGGTAGTTTTTTTTTTTTATATAATTTTGAGAAAATTGTTAGTACATGATACTTTATGTGGAAAAGGGAAGGGTGACACAAATAGTATCCTTTCGCGATAAATATATGTATGCACATGTATTGAATATAATTTTTTTCACCATCATATACCTAATTTTGTCATTCTTGTCATCATAAACTTGTACATATAGGATGTTGAATATATTCTCGGAGGAACCACAATTGTCACACAACATATGTAGCGCTATACAAACATTAATGTAATGGACGACATCACCAAATATTCGTCTGCAAGACAATGAAAGCACTTTCGTGAAATTACCTGCTTTTCGCATCTTCTTGCCATAGACATATGCAACGTTCAAGCCTTAACTTTTCAGGTGTTTCATGTTATATGAGCTGAATAAAAGTTCTTCGGATGCATTTCTTTTTCACATAAATAGATACACACTGCGCTTCACTTTTAGAGAGTTTGCACTTATATCTGAGCTTAGGTGTGGTGACGAGAATATGCCAGAGTTTATTCAACAACGAAGAGCCAAACAAATTGTTATCTTAGTACTTTGAAGGTCATAGTACCATCACCAAAAAATAACTTGTTCAGAGTTTTTAAAACAAAGTTTGGGGTGAAAATGACGATGATGCAATGAGGTTCGCTAATTTGTATTACTTACATAATTTTATTATGTCAGAGTAGCCAACTTCAACAACAATCTATAGAAAACACTTTGATTTTATTGAATCAGGTAGATTCGTTGATTATTCTTGAGGGTAACAAGACATTTGAGGAGCTGACAAAAAACTTGTACTCAAAGATCACATTCATAGGGAAATATTTCTGAATTCATGGTTTCCCTCTAGCTATGCAAGTTTGGCTGTACGAGTACTGTTCGAAAATCAATCAGAAAATTGCAAAGAAGGTATCTGGTCTCATTCCCAGACTTCTTAATTGAGAGACAATGACCGATCAGCCTCGGTGTGATTACCTAATTAAATTCTATTTCGAAGCCTTGTAAATAGGTACGACAAATCAATTTTGTCTTTTATTTTTCTCTATAATCAAGCATCATGATTTTTGTGTTCATTTCATGTAATGTATATAGACATTTTTTTGGGACTTTATTCATGCGTTATATAAATTATACATTATAACACATGTTCAATTTTGTATATGAATAATGCTCATTTGTATATCTACACAGTACATGATCATATAAATATAACAGTATATTTTTATACAACACATGTTTTATTTGTATAGACATACATTACAAGTAGGAGAAATTTGTGTAGACATGTTTTTGGGACTTTATACATGCATTCGGTATGTGACAAATGCTCATTTGTATAGTTACACAATACATGCTCATATAAATATAATAATGTATGTTTTATACAGCACATGTTCTATTTGTATAGGTATAGATCACAAGTATAACATATTTTGTTTGTAGCTATATACAATTTCTGTAGTCATAGATAAACACTCTCATAAAAAAAGTGTTTATAATCAATTATTATACTATTTCTTAATAGGATACAATATACAAACAAGCAGACCATGGTGTACAATTATACACTATAAATTATATACATACAATATAATTATACATCACATTATGTATATTTTCATACATGATGTATGTATCTGTATAAAAACTTCTTTCAGAGCTAATAGCTTGACTTAAACTATGATTTTCAGATCATTCTTCAGAATATAATTTCAAAAGATATAGAGATTTCAAATTTGCAATTACCTCATTAGTTTGTTAAGCCACTTACAACATCACCTCAGAAATGCGCCCCTACAAACTGCCAAGATGATGATTTAGATGATGATTTTCAAACATGTTCTCAAATTCCAAGATCTTACAAAGGAAAAGAAAAAGTAATTTATCCTCAACCACCCGAAAAAAAAGCTGAGTGGTTCTGTCGCACCAAAGAAATCAACAAAGGTTTTCCAAAAGCACCTGCTAAAAGTACAATTCAACGTCGTGGATCAATTTCACCTTCAGCAAGGAGCCCACAAGCTTCAAGAAGGTCACCTATTAGACAACTAATTGTGAGACAAAAAACAAACAAGTTAGTTGATAAACCATCGAGCAGTACATCAGCTGATCTTAGCATTTCTCGCAATGAATTTGAAAAGTTCAAAATATCTGCAAGTAAAAAGTTTTAATTATACATAGTCCTATTGATACGCTAGAATCCAACATTTTATGATATTACAAAAAACAATCACAGGTAAAGCAACAGTTTTAAGATTTAAAGAAGTTGATAAAAGACAACTTTAAGGATGTTTTGATGGCTACTGGAAGCGATAAAAATGATGCCAAGGTTGATATTCCATCTCAATCTTTGAAAAATTAAATTATAATTCAATGAAAAGCTTTTGAATAAATTATGTCTGATATGATGACATTTTATCTCTCAGGCTTATGCAAGCAAACATGCACAAAAATCACCAAGCATCATCATTAAATCTGAATCACGCACTCATTTTGCTGACATAGAGTTAGAGCGCAATAGAGGAACAAGCATTCTAAATGATTTGGAGGTTACGCTAACATTTCTGCTTTTGTGAAGTTGGATACTGTAAGGACACAGACTTTATACGACCTCAATAGAGCTTAGAAGAAATTTGGTTTTGAAAAATTTTGGACCAAAGTGACGCCCCATGGTAGCCTACACAGTCCGTGTGGGGATCTATGGACCGTGTAGAGCTTCCTTGGAGTAGCCCTTGGCCTATGGAGGATGTTTAGCCCTTAAGAGTGGAGTTTTAAACTAAGACACATTATACTTAGACCCCTCACGGTTCGTGTGACACTTTATAGATCGTGTGGTGGTCTTGGCTTGGAATCTCACAATTTTGGGATCAAGTGTAGTGCCACGGCCAAGCACACGACCCGTGTGAAGTGGCACAACCTGTGTGGACACCCGTGTGAGCTCTGGAGTGAAATATTTTTAAAGTATTGGATCACCGTCTCGAAATTTTATTATGAAGAATTTTCTAAGTGAAGTGGTTTGGAGGACCATATGGTTTGTGTAGAGTGGTACAGGCCATGAAGTTGGCCATGTGAATGCCTTCGTAAAATTTTTCTAAGTATGAAATCTTCAAGCTCAAGCTATGTTCACTTTCAAACCTTCAATTCAAGCTTATTTATGTTGTTTAAGGCCATCATGGGTCTCGTACATCAAGCCAAGTTCAAAGGAATTCCATTGGCCAAGTTTTTCACAAGAACAGGTGGAGGGGTTAACTTTAAATGATTATATCTCTTAGAGGAAAAAACACTGGGTGAACCACGACCTATCGAACATTGAAGATCTTTGAATTATCTTTTAAGGTATCCAGTTTCACCTCATTATGAGTTCAAAGCAAGAATTTGTGCCTTTTTTGTAGAATTTGTCTAGGCTGGACGGAGTGCCTTTACGAACGGTGATGTCATGACCCAAGCCTAGGGCCTAGACGTGACATGGCGAATGGGGAACCCGAAGGAACCCCAATCAAGCCTCTTAACTTGTCATTACACATCCTTTGTTGCGGAAGCATATAAAAGGCATAAAGTAAGCAAAAAGGAACAAGGGGCTAAGAGATAGCTTGTCAAAACATCAACATCAAAGACAAGGAGTCACAACTCATGTCATAAATACAAAAATTATCCAACAAACACTCTAAATACATCAATAGAGCGGGGGTCAAGACAAAGCTACCAGGCTCACCCTTATAGTCAATAGAACATAAGATAGTGTCTTAAATCATAGATAATAGCAACATAGACTACCATCCCCGAAATAGAGGACTCACCAACAAGCTTAGAATAGCACCGACTAGCCACGTGGAGGAGGAGGATGATCAACTTGAGCACCGGTTCCTACATGGTGATATCATGTAGGTAAAAGTATGCGTTAGTATGTTTGAATGTACTAAGCATGTGAGATGTAATGCAACAAGAAATCGACATCATGATCAAAATGCATAACAATAGGCAATGAACATATTATAGTAAGATGGCATGTATGAACAATGCATAAGTAAAACATGCTTAAATAAATCATGCTCATATAAGGTATTATATGTGAAGAATAGAACAAGCTAGATTTCCAAGTTCTAAACCATTTGAGGTTAGTGATGGTGCCGTGGTGAAGTACTAACCCTTTACTCGGTTGGTGAAAATGCCTCTCCATCACCTAGGTGAAGAAGTACAAACCCTTCCCTCGGTTGATGAGTATAAACCCCCATCTCGGTTGATAAGTATAAACCCCCATCTTGGTCAGTGATAATGCCGCCCCATCACTTGGGTGGAGAAGTACGAACCTTCCCTCGATTGATGAGTACAAACCCCTATCTCGGTTATCCGAATTTTTAGACTCCCCGAATTGAGCATGGTCTAATGCAACGCTTATATATAGAGTATATCATGTACATAATCTCATTTCATCATCATATAGTCAACATATTATATCTCATTCGTTGGACCTTCAATACCTCAAGAAACTACATCCAGACATTTTATCAAACACTTAGAGGGTATGTAATGCTAGTATAAGACCATGAAATATAGAGATGAAATCATGCAAGAAAATCCATTGTAAAAACATAAATCAACACCATGCAACACCCTTAAGAAATATACATTAAGACCCCTCCTCAGATCTTACAATAAATCAAGGGTTTATAGCTCAAAACATAGCAAACAATCACAATATCATATAGCTTTAACTTAGTATACAGTGAATTTCATAATAATCAAGATCCATTTGTAAATCAACTTTAAATTATGAAATTTAAGTAAAAGGAGGGTTGGGTATCATGGGTGAAAATAACCCTTGAAATAAACCCACATACCTTATTTCTAGAGTTGCTTGTAATTGAGATTGGGAAGAATAGAGGATTGAAAATGATCTTTGAATCCAATCTTGTTTTGGGTTTCCTTGAAATTGAATTGGTACTTGATGAAGGCTTTTGAAAGAATTGAGAGTGTATTTGAGATGAGAGTAATGAGTTTGATCCTTTGGGAAAGTGTTTAGGTCTTTTAGGAAGATTAGGATAACATTGGAAGTCTAAAAAAGGCATTAGAATAATTATAATTTACGAAGATGCTATTAGTGAACGGATGAAAAAATTGGCAAAGTGTTATCTCACTGGAGACTTAACTGGCCGTGTGGCACTCCACGGGTCGTGTGGAGTGGCCGTGTGAAGTGCCTTAGTGAAAAAAAATGAAAGTTAGGAAACTTGGAAAAATTGACGTCTCATCACTTTGACAGACCACTTCACTGACCGTGTAGTGTTACACGGACTGTTTACTGGTCCATCCCACCTCAGTTAGACAAGAAAATATTACAAGCCACCACATGCCTAGGTGCCATGCGCCCTCACACTCCATACGGCCCGTCAACAGTGCCCGTGGCACCATCTTTAGCCACATTTTCCCCAAGTCCAACAAGCTTCCTTTGGCACACCTTGTGGCCATTCCCACGGTCAGTGGTGAGCCACACGGCCCATGCCACTGGTCGTGTCACCTTCCTTAATGCCAAAAATGGCCTTTTTCAACCCTATCTACCCCAAATAGCCCGTCAAAGGCCATACTGGCTGTCAAGCAGTCCGTGTGACAACACTTCACGGAAGGGCCTCATGAAAACGATCATAACTCCTTCATTTTACGTTGGAATGAGGTAAAACCAAGTGCATTGCAAAGTTAACTCAAAGGGCTTTCATTTGACATGTCTTGGGCCACCAAGTGTATTGTGAAGTTAACTCAAAAGTCTTTTATTTGACATGTCGTGGGCCACCCAGTTTCAAATATGCTGAAAGTTATACTAGTTTAAAGTTGACCCTTGCATAAACCATCACCCAAAACTTAACTTTTGGGGAAGTCTTAAACTCGTTTAGGTACTAGGAGTCTCTCATGAATCTAATACACCCCCCCAACCTAACCAAATGAGGCTTGAAATATGGATATACAAGAGCATAAAGTTATGGGGTGTCATAATATCTCCCCTTTGAGAACATTCATCCCCGAATGTAAAAGAAAGGTACACAAGGAAGGTAGCCATGAAGATTTTAGCCTAACATAGATGTAACAAATGTTTCTAAACATGATTTTCAAAAGTCTCAACATGAACATCAAAATTTACCATAAAACCTTGTCCATATAAACATGAATGCATGCAATGGCTTAACGCCAAAAATTAAGACTTGAAATCACATAGGGGACTTAGTATTAGTACCTTAGGCTTGAGTGGAGTGGAAAGGATAAGGATATTGCTTTTGTATGTCCATTTCGGGCTCCCATGTAGCACTTTCGATTTGTTGGTTCTTCTAAAGGACCTTAATGGATGTCACTTCCTTGTTCCTCAATCTCTTCACTTGCCTATCCAAAATCCGAATTGGGACCTCCTCATAAGTCATGTTATCCTCAATAATGCCCACCACATCAAGAGGTACAATGTCATTAGGTTTACCCACACATTTTCTCAACATCGATATATGGAACACTAGATGAACCAAGTTCATTTCACTAGGCAACTTTAGCTCATAAGATACCTTGCCAACCCCCTTCAAGACCTCATAAGGACCAATGTACCTTGGACTCAATTTTCCCTTTTTACTGAAATGGACCATACCTTTCATTGGAGAAACTTTCAAATAAACGCAATCACCCACTTTGAATTTAAGGTCTCTTCTTCTCACATCGGCATAAGATTTTTGACGACTTTGGGACGTTCTTAAACTTTCCCTAATCATCCTAACCTACTCAAGAGCATTCATAACTAGATTTGGTCCCAATAAGGCCACCTGTCCAATCTCAAACCAACCGACTAGTGATCTACATTGTCTCCCATAAAGAACCTCAAAAGGAGTTGTACCGATACTAGAGTGATAGCTATTGTTATATGCGAATTCAATCAAAGGAAGATGGTTATCCCAACTACCCCTCAACTCCAATGCACATTCCCTAAGCATATCTTCAAGGGTTTGAATGGTTCTTTCAGCTTGGTCATCGGTTTAGGGATGAAAGGCCGTACTAAGGTGAACTTTTGTACTAAGACCCCTTTAAAATGACCTGCAAAATTGTGAAATGAATTGTGCACCCTGATTTGATATGATGGATAAAGGAACCCTATGTAACCTCATGAACTCATAGATGTACAACCTTGCATACTCTTCAGCCCCATATGTGGTCTTCACCGGTAGAAAATAAGTTGATTTCGTCATCCTATCAACCACCACCCATATGGAATCAAAACCTTTTCTAGTCTTGGGCAATCCAACCACAAAATACATATTAATCACCTCCCACTTCCAAGTAGGAATCTCTACATCTTGGGTTAGGTAACTCGGCTTTTGATGTTTGGCTTTGACTTGTTGACAACTATGGTAACCGAAAACAAATTTGGCAATGTCCCCATTCATGCCTCCCCACCAATACACATCCCTCAAGTCTCTATACATTTTGGTGGAACCGAGGTGGATAGAATAGATTTGGAACCATCAACTAAAACAACACAGTGAAGACATATTGGAGGCTCTTATGATTGGTGAAGACATCAACATGCACCCATACAAATAATGACACCAAATCGTTAATGTAAACACCACGGCGGCCGATTCAAGATCATGGGTAAAGTAGTTCTTTTCATGCACTTTGAGTTGCCTAGAAGCATAGGCAATGACCTTACCATTTTGCATAAGCACACAACCTAAACTAACCCTAAAAGCATCATAATACATAACAAAACCCTCAAGCCCATCCGATAGTGACAATATAGGAGTGGACACAAGCCTATCTTTCAATGTTTGGAAGTTTTTCTCACATTCGTCGATCCACACAAACTTACCCTTCTTTTGAGTCAATTTTATCATAGGGGAAGCAATGGAGGAGAACCCATTCATGAACCTTCTATAGTAACCCGTGAGGCTCAAGAAGCTCCTAATATCCACGGGGTCAATGGTCTAGGCCAATTCTTAATCACATCAGTTTTTTTAGGATCCACTTTTATACCATCCCCCGACACCACATGATCCAAGAATGCAACCTCCTTCAACCTAAATTCACACTTTTCATATTTAGTATACAATTTCTCTTCCCACAATCTTTGTAACACAACCCTCAAATGCCTCATATGCTCCTCCCTACTATGCGAATAGATAAAAATATCATCAATGATGACCACAATAAAGGAATTAAGATAGGGTTTCAAGACCCTATTCATTAAGTCCATGAAGATGGCCATTGCATTTGTTAACCCAAAAGACATCACCACGAATTCATAATGCCCATATCAAGTTCGGAAGGCCATCTTGGGAATATCACACTCCCTCACCTTCACTTGATGATACCCGGACCGAAGATTAATCTTAGAGAAAAAGCTAGCCTCTTGCAATTGGTCAAACAAGTATCAATCCTTGGAAGAGGGAAGAACTGATTAAGGAAGGCCAATTTGAATTCCTCCCAAAGACCCACATAGCCATTACCCTTCTCACCTTTCCATTGATCAAACTAAATTTGAGCCACCCCTTTGAGTTGGTAAGACGCCAACTCTGCCTTTTTATTTGGTCCAACACCCATGATGGACAAGATTTTGTAGATTTCATCGATAAACTCTTGTGGATCTTTATCCCCTTTGACTCATGGAAAACCAGAGGATTCATCCTCATAAAGTCCCTTACCCTAGCTCCCGAGGTAGTAGCATGAGGGGATTGGGCCCCTTGTTAGACTTGGTTGGCCACCACTTGGGCAAGCATAGTAAGGGCATCTCGGAGCTCAACATTGGTAGGTTGCTCCTCGGGAGTTTGGGCCCGTCTTCCTCTAGTATTTGGCATGATCTAGCAGAGCAAAGAACAATCATTAGGGGGAAATACTTACCACAACTCTACAGCATGACTTAGGACATGAAAAGGGGAAATATTTCCTACAATGCCTCATAGCCTCCTATCCATAATCATGGCATGCTTCACAACCATGAATAGGACTATAATCGATGCAATGTTGGACTTTGAGGATTTATCAACCTAGTGCTCTGATATCAAGTTTGTCATGACCCAAGCCTAGGGCCTAGACGTGACACGGCTAATGGGGAATCCAAAGGGACCCTAATCAAGCCTCTTGTCATAATATATCTTTGGTCGCGGATGTATACAAAAGATATATATATTAAAACTAGGGCAATAGGGCAAAGGAAAAGCTTGCCAAAACAACGTTACCAAAATAAGGAGTCACAACTCATATGTAAATACACAACTTGTCCAACATACACCTCTAAATACATAGATAGAGTGGGGGCCAAAACAGAGCTACCGGGCTCACCCTCATAGTCAATAGAACATAAGATAATATCTTAATACATAGATAATAGCAACATAGACTAAGGTCCCCAAAATGGAGGACTTACTAATAAACTTGGAATAGTACCGCCTAGCACCATGGAGGAAGAGGATCGACTCGGGCACCGATTCCTACATGGTGATATCATGTAGGCAAGAGTATATATTAATACGTTTGAATGTACTAAGTATGTGGGATGCAATGCAACAAGAAATAGGCATCATAATCAAAATGCATAACAATAGACAATAGGCATAATATAGTAATATGGCATGTATGATCAATGTTAAAGTAAAACATGCTTAAATAAATCATGCTATTAAAATATCATATGTGAAGAAGAGACCAAACTAACTTTCCAACCTTGGTTGGTTGATGATGGTCACACCCCAATCATCCTAAGTGGCGAGGTATAAACCCCGCACATGTTTGATGTTGGCCACACCTTAATCACCCTAGGTGGTGAAGTATAAACCCCTCACATAGTTGATGAGCACAAACCCCCAACTCGGTTGATGATGGTCACACCCCAATTATCCTAGGTGGTGAAGTACGAACCCCTCACATGGTTGATGAGTACAAACCCCCAACTCGGTTGAGTATGGTCTAATGCAACACTTTATATAGAACTTAGCATGTATATAAGCTCATTTCATCATTATAACATCATTCATATAATATCTCAAGCTTGGGACCTTCAATTTCTCAAGAAACCATAACTAGACATCTTATCAAACACTTGGTGGGTGTATAATGGGGGTATAAGACAGTGCAATTTAGGGATGAAATCATGCAAGAAAATCTATTGTAAAACCATAAATGTTGCAAAGAAATGTTGCAGGTCTCCACATGTCTAACTTCCATGGGCCATCCCACTCTACATGGTCCGTGGCACCACCCTTAGCCATATTTTCCCCAATTTCCAACAAGCTCCCTTTGGCACACTTTGTGGCCATCCCCACGGTCAATGGTCAGCCACAGGGCCCATACCACTGGCCTTGCCACCTTCCTTAGTGCGAGAAATGGACTTTTGCAACCCTAGCTGCACCAAATGGCCCATCAAAGGCTACACTAGCTGTCAAACAGTCCATGTGACAACACTGCATGGGAGGGCCTCACGAAAAGGATCATATCTCGTTCATCCGACCTTAGAATAAGGTGAAACCAAGTGTGTTGCAGAGCTAACTTAAAGGGATTTGAGATCCATCTCTTTCTCTATATCTCGTTCATCCGACCTTAGAATAAGGTGAAACCAAGTGTGTTGCAGAGCTAACTTAAAGGGATTTCATTTTTCATATCGTGGCCCACCCATTTCCAAATGTGCTAAGAGTTATGCTAGTTTAAAGTTGACCCTTGTATTAAACAACACCTAAAACTCAACTTGGTGGTAAGTCTTGAACTTGTCGAGGTACAAGGAGTCTCTCATGAATCTAGTACACCCCCAACCTAACCAAATGAGGCTCGAAACATGGATATACAAGAGCATAATATTATAGAGTGTCACACAAGACTGCTCCTATTCCGACTCCTTTGGAATTTGACACTCCGTCAAAGAAAATCCTCCACCCATCATATGATTCTGATATGTCTTCCCTCATAAACAACAACACTTTATCGAGGAAGTATGTTTTGAATGGCTTATAATCTTGATCCACTGGATTTTCTGCAAGGTGGTCAACTAAGGTGTGCCCTTTGATGGCTTTTTGTGTCACATACACAATATCAAACTTACTCAACAAAATCTACCATTTTGCCAATTTACCAGTAGGCATCTGCTTTTGAAAGATATACTTGAGTGGATCCATTCTTAAGATCAAGTACGTGGTGTATGCATATAGGTAGTGTCTAAAATTTTGTGTGATCCAAGTTAAAGCGCAACAGGTTCATTCCAACAAGGTGTATCTTGCCTCATATGGGTTGAACTTCTTGCTTAAGTAGTAAATGACTTGTTCTCTTCTACCTGTCTTATCATGTTATCCCAACACGCATCTAAATGCACCATCCATGACAAATAAGTATAGTAGCAAAGGCCTTCCAGGCTCAGGCTGGACCAATACTGGCGGATTGGACAAATATTCCTTGATTTTATGGCAGCATCCTTCTTTAGCAATTTGAATATAGGTTTGCAAATTATTGTAGACTAGCGATGAACCGGCTGATGTAGTTGAGTCTCCCCAAGAAATGCATCATGTCCTTCTTTGTCCTAGGAGGAGGTAGTTCTTAGATTTCTTTGACCTTTGATGGATCTAACTCTATGACCTTTCGATTGACAATGAACCCTAGCAGTTTTCCCGTGGGTACTCCAAATGCACACCTTGCTAGATTCAATTTTAAGTCATACCTCCGTAATTTTTCAAAGAACTTTTGTAAATCACCCAAATGGTCTGAACTTTTCTTAGATTTGATAACAACGTCATCCACATATTCTTTAATTTCCTTATGGATCATGTTATGGAAAAGATTAGTCATGGCCCGCATATAGGTTACTCCAACATTTTTTAGACTAAATGGAATCACCCTATAGCAATACACCCCCCATGGTGTGATGAATGTCATCTTTTCCACATCATCTTCATTTATCAAGATTTTATGATATCCCGCAAAACAATCCACAAATGATTGCAATAATACAATTATCGATGAGTATATGAATATTTAGAAGAGAAAAATTATCCTTAGGACTGGCTCAATTGAGATCTCGATAGTCCACACATATTCTGATTTTCCCATCCTTCTTTGGCACTGTCACAATGTTAGCCAACCACGTGGGGTAATTTGTAACCCTTACAATGTTTGCTTTGATTTGCTTCGTTACTTCCTCTTTAATCCTCAGACTCATATCAAACTTGAATTTCCTTGTCTTTTGCTTGACAGGTGAGAAAGTGAGATAAATTTGCAATTTGTGCGAGACAATGTCGGTGCTCAATCCTGGCATGTCATCGCAAGACCAGGCAAATATATCAACATATTGCTTAAGCAATCCTATCAACTCCTGCTTCCTTTCGCTCTCTAAACGTATGCTAACAAGTGTTTCCTTTGTGACTTCTTCTTCTCTAAAGTTGACAACCTCAGTTTCTTCCATGTTGGGCTTCTTCTGACTTTCATGTTGCTCGATCTCATGCAGTAGATTTTCTGACATAATGCTTTCATCATATTCTTTATGATCCAGCTTATTGATTCTGCATTGCTCGATGAATTCATTATATGTCATAACTATTGAACTAGGATTTTTATTAATATAAGTGCTGAAAAACATAAATGGTAAGTAAAAATAAACAAATGAAATAATGAGATAATATTAGGAAAATAGGACTTTAATTTAGAAGTATTCTAGCTTTTCAATAGAGGCAAGCGATAAAAAGGATCAAGCATGATTTAAGCCTCGATTTTAATCTACTTTCCACACTACTTGGATTCTCGTTGCAATAAAGATGGGTTAATGGTCCAGTTTTGCAACGTTTCTCCAGGCTTGGTATCACAAATGGTCAATTTGCTGAGATCCATCTCTTTCTCTTCTCCGATCATGGCCATGAACAAATTTCGTATTTCTTCCATGATCTTATCTTCAACTGCTGGACCTAGGATTGGAGATTGTTCTGGTACAAATGTCATCTTGCTTGACCTCCAATTTTAGACTCTTCCTGATATAGGCTGATACCCAAGTTCAGTGGTACATTTCTGATGCTTTAGCTGGATTGGTTTGACTATGCCATTACGCTTGCGTCAAAGTCCTAGCTTAGGTTAATATTTACATTTTGACATCTCTGAGGCAACCATCTTTGCCACGCTTGACAATTTTACATCATCTGACCCTACTTTCTCATCAACTTTTACAGCTTGCATAATTTCCAAAGTATGAAAAGTGGCTCCATCTAACTCGTTAGTGACTAGAATAGAATCAACAAAATAGATGGGGTGACTATGCTTCCTATGAACGGTAACTTCCATGTGACCCCACTTAAATATTACACCCTGATAAAGAGTTGATGCCATGTCTCTCGTCATGTAGATCCATGATCTTCCCAGCAATAGGTTATAGTTAGATGACACATCCATCACTTGAAATAAAATAGGGAATTCAGCAGGCCGCGCCTGCAATATGAGATATATTTCTTCAATACAATTTTTTTGTGCCCCATCGAAAGCTCTATCTTTTACATGACTCTCCCTTACCTCTCCCATGTTCACACCTAACTCCATTAGCATTGTAAAAGGGCAAATATTGCATCTAGAACCACCATCAATCAAAACTCGAGTCACAATCTTGCCACAACATTTGACCTCGATGTGAAGCACTTTGTTATGTCCAACCCCTTCTATCAATAGCTCATAATCATGGAAAGATATCTTGTTAGTCCCTAGGCTACATCTTCTTTAAAAATTCAGCGGCTTCAGCATCGGTGATATTTCTCTTTGGATTCTGTGCCTTCCTAATAACTCCTCGATTGGGATCTTAGGGAGCATAACATCTTCGAAACCTGGTCATTCCTTAAGACGCAGTAGTATCAATAATCTTACCCTTAGCTTCCATTTGGTAATCTCATGGGATGGCTTTGGTATCATACTTAGACTTCTCAATGATCAAAGTGGTTACCATAATTCTTGGCAAGTAGGTTTGAACAGTCAAAGGTTCTCTTAATTGAACTGTGATAATAGGCTGTGTTAGAGATGTAGTAGCAACTTCTTTGGCATTCCAACTAGGCAAAATGGTTCCTTCCAAGTCATATTCCCCTTCTAGGGTGACCATGTTGACTTTTTAATTCTCATGATTCGATAAAGGGTTATTGTTGACATTTGGAGGTGTTGGAGTACATTTCGTTATACCCCTCTTGATTAGAGACTCTATCTTATTCTTCAACCTATAACAATCCTCTGTGTCATGTCCTTGGATCGCTGAATGGTAAGTGCATTGCTTGTTCCCATCAAAGTTGCAAGGAATCGAATTAAGGAGTTTTCCTTCAACTGACTACAACACCCCCGCTGCCCTCAGTCTTTCGAATAACTGGGCATAAGGTTCAATAATGGGCATGTAGGTGCAAGCATTTCTAGCTTCAAGATTTGGACGTGGCCTTAGTGCATATGCTGGTTTGTTTTGATGGATTGGTGCTTAAACAAGGACATATCGTCTTGGTGGATTTTGGTGTGCTGGTGCTCGGGGTAGATTATAGTGTGGTTGGGTATTATATACTCGGTATGGGATGTGTGGAGCATGTGCAACAATTTGAGGATTGTTAGGGTATCAGTAAAGTAGACCTTCATGGTGGTAGGTGACAGTCGAGACATCCTTTTTTTTCTTCTTGGCGCCCCTGATGGATCCTGACTGTATGGCCTTACTTGCAGCATGCAATGTGGTGATGGACTGAATCTTCCTAGTATGGATGCCTTCTTCTATAAAGTCTCCCATTTTGACCAATTCAATAAATTTTTGGCCCATCATTGGCATCATCTTGTCAAAGTAGATGCCTTCTTGAGCTCGAATAAAGTACTTGGGGAGCTTACTCTCATCCAATGGTGGTTGCACCCTAGCAGCCTCAGTTCTCCAATGTCTTGTATATTTTTAGAAGTCCTCAGATGGCTTCTTTTGTATGTTAGCTAACGAGAACCTATTTGGAGTAATTTTCGTGTTGAATTTGAAGTGAGTCATGAAATCCTCGACCATTTCTTACCTATCACGCCATTTGCAAGGGTCTTGATGTGTATACCATGTCAAGGCTTCTCCAGAGAGACCTCGAATAAATAATTTCATCCTTAGCTTCTTATTTCTTCCCACACCTACCAACTTATCACAATACGCCCTTAAATGCACATGAGGGTCACCGTTCCCATCAAATAGTTCAAACTTCAGTGGCTTGTACCCTACTGGCATATTAATGTCAGGATGGATGCACAAGTCATCATATTTGAAGTTCTCTGCTCCCTACGCAAGCTTTTTAACGCCTTCCTCAAACTCTGAAGTTGGGCGTTTATTGACTCATCTTCTTTCAAGCAAGCATCTTTCTCCATTATTGATCGATCTCATATGGGACTCTAACCACAGCTGGGGTCATGAAAGTAGGGGCTTCAATAGCACATAAAGTGGCATATGTGGTTCATAAGGAGCAGTAATGTGTGCCTCGAGTATCTGCTGCATCGCGGGATAGGCGAGCACTATGTGATCTTAACTAGGATAGTCGGGAGTGGCCCTAACCATTGATGAAGTAGCTAGCAGTGCTTGTCCATGAATTAGAGTATGTTGGGTTTGCTTTGGTAGTTTCGATGAGTCGGTGGAAGGCATGTCAGTTTTTTGAAAATAGACTGGTGTTTTGAAGGTCGGGAGAGTAGTAGCGAAAGCTTGGCCAAGTTTTGTACTTTACGCAATTCCTCCCTTACGGCTTCTAATTAATGCGCCATAAGACCCATTCTCTCATCATTTATTGCTATACTTTGAGAACCTTTGGGGTTTTCTATGGGGATTATTATATTTGCAACGATATCAAATTCTTCTCCTCTAGTCATCTTTCCTTTTCATTGAAGGTTGTATCATAAGTTAGCCAGTTGGCAAGTTGACACAAATCAACTTTTTGATGGGATTAATAATAACCAACAAAAGAAAGAAAAGGAAAGGAAAACTATGTTAGTTTGGGAGATATTATTAAGAAAAGGAGAAAGATGTACAAAGCAAATATGTACCACATATATCGCCAAGTTGGTGACATTCAAGATACGTCCTAATATAGAGCCTCTTTTTGCTAGAGGTTAGCCTACGTTGCAATTAATTTTTTGATATTTTAAGTCATACAACAGAGTTGTCGGGTAGGGAACTAAATAATGAAAGTGAGAAAAAAGGAGGATGGCATAAAAAGGTGGGTCATATGACCCTACAATGGAACATAACAAAGTACAAATGGATGAAACTATCGCCAAGATGGTTCATCATCAACGTCGAAGTCCTAATCATAGTACGACCCTAGGTAATACTCTAGAGGGCCTGAACTCACCTTTGATCCTTCTATGTTGTCAAACCCTATGGACCCCGTACTTAGAGTGGTCATCCCTTACTACCGAGATAGGTCCGTCTCCCACGTGCATGACTCCATCTTCTTCGGGCCCTTCTTCTGGATCTTTCTCTGGGTCCTCCTCCGGATCCTTTTTCGGGTCCTCCTCCAGATATTCTTCCGGGTCCTTATCTGGATCTTCTTCAATCCTTTTGATCAAATGATCCATGGATCATGGAACTATTTGATTATACATAGGTATCATTAGTTCCATACGAGGAAACACCTCCTCTCTAATCCAAGTGGCCTATTGATCATCCACAAAGCCCCTGACTTCTTCTGCACTGGGTTGAACTATGTGGCTCATAGTGGTACACCAAGCATAGTACTCTAGCATGTACCATTTTTCATCTCGAGTATTGATTGTGATCGTGTAGTCCTATTCCAACTGCAAGCTCCGTATGTATGTGACAGAGACCGAAATAAGATCATCCTCGTGTAGAACCATGCAGGACCACAGTGGTATGTCTTGGACGACTCTAAATTGTCGTATAACCTACAGAGGTGCATACGATTGGACGCCTCTTAATCCTACCAGCTTAATGAAATACAGATGTCGGGTTCTGACGAATACCAACCCGGATACCAAATAAAACTTCCATTGAATGGAGTCCCCAGTGAGATTTTAAAAAATATGCACCATTCTTCTTCGCGGACTGGCGCATCCCAATATTAGAGATGATATTGTTGTGCTATCGAAATACAACACAGTTGGTGCCTAAAACAAGGGATTTTGTGAGTTCTTAAAGCGACTTTTTAGTGTTTTGATGTGTTTTTGTGTTGATCTTGCAACAAAATTAGGTTGGCATGATTTTGAAAAAATATTGCAAATTTTTCTGAAGTATAGACCATATGAGCCAACTTAGGAGTTATAGCTCAAACTCTGAGTCGTAGGATAGTGTCATAGCAGGAATCAGAGACCAAAATCAGAAATTTGACAAGTGAAGGTCACTCCTATGAGGACATCCTACAAGTCATAATACACATTACTTTTGAGAGAGAGTTCGACCAGTAGACAATCTACCATTACATTTTGAATCTTATTTTAGTTTTCTAGGGTAGTTTACTGTTCTTTATTGGATAACCCATTTTGGGGATTGCAAATCTTACCTTGTACTCATTGTTGATCAATCAAACTTGTGGGTTTACAACCTGTGGTGCCCATTCTCTTTATTTTTATTGGTAAAAACTCTCAACTATGTCTATCATGTGCATTTTTGTGTGTTTTGCTTTAACCATGGGTAACTAAGCAGCCACAATTTGGGGTTGTGGGAACCATGAGTAGTTCACTTGAAATAACCTAGGTTTTTTGCATTTCTATGATTGGGGTTTTGCATATATTATCTATTTCCTTTCATTTTTATTGTTGTTTGGTGGTGGCCAACATCAAACCCCGCTTACTATCACAATCCCAACCAAGGTAGTGACGAATAGGAAAAGGGAAGTAAATGACAAAATTCAATTGATGTGTTCTCGTCTAATCAACCAAACCTGACCAAGGGGAGGTTAACTGGGACTACTGGTAATGGTTAATTGGCACGCCATGGTGGCCGACTAAGCGCCATGGTGAAATTCGACCTTCACCTTCACAAGAGGGCTGGAAGAACCTAAGTTACTATCCTGCATGCAAATCACCAATTGCCTATGTTACCATCCTGCATGCAAATCACCAATTGTAGTTATGTTATCTAGGGTAATCGAGTCGACGAACCATAGGGAACATAATTCTCGAGTTGTCCCCAAAATTGAGTGTTTTCTTGCATTATAGTTAGTGTTTATTTTATTTTATTTTATTTTTGAATCACAAACCCCCCTCCCCCCGTATTTAGAGATTGTAGTCATAAATACTAGAAATGATTAGTAGTAAAGTCTTCTAGTCAAGCCCTGTATTTCCTATAGACTCGAACCTAACCTTGATTAGGTTAATTGCTGACAACGAATACTTTCTTATTGGAGCATGAACATCATTCATCTTCATGACTCTAAATCATGTTGCGAGCATCTACCATATAGTCCATTTATGGGGGGCGACGATAGAAATATTCAATTGTCAAAACCAGCAGCAATAAGTTGCAGCCCCCGAAGAAGTCATTCTCTCTCATACATGTAAATAGTGATCAAAATACCTCAACGAGGACCACATGCACCAAGGAACAGCCCTACGCCTCGAGGATGTTGATGTTGATGTAAAAGAGTCTTATTGGGAAGACTATTGCACCCAAAAAGGCCAATATAAAGATCTTCAGTTATATGTTTATCCATTTCTTGCAAGTGCAAGTAAACTCCTCATGATATTCGTCAAAACTTTCAAGTCGGAAAAATCTCTTGAAAAGGTAATCCAATTTAACTTTTCCACCCTCTACGTGCCTTAGTGATAAAAAGATCTTCAACCCCAAGAGTCTCTGGAATTCCCTTGAACTTATTGCTAATAGGTATATTGGTAACCTCCTACAGATGGGTAGCTCCGTGAATGTGCTAAATCTTCCAGCGTAGGAGTGATTTTGAAACGACCCCAAAAAGTGCCCGAAACCATGCCTCGAAAGTGCCCAGAATCTTGTTTTTCTTATTTCTAAAAATCTATTTGGAATTTCAAAAATTCGACTTCATATTCTTGCTCAGGGGGTCCAAATTAGGGTGAAAAAGGTCTAACCTTGATTTTAAAGCAAAAGAATCGAATTATGAAATTTGCACTAGGTGCAATTTCCAGTGAGGGTCCGCGACCTCTCCGCGATGCTGAGAGATGTATTTCCTACACTGTCTTTTCCTAGTTCGCCTACAGTTTTCTAAGTGTTAGACCTAAGTTTTCCAAATATATTTTCACCTATACTTAGCCTTATTTCACCCTCATATCGCCCAAAACATTCCCCAATGTTTCCCCAAACACTTAGAATTATTTCTAATCCTAAATTCAAGTCCCAAACTCAAGGCCAATATCAAGGATTTCTTCAAGGATCTCACCCAAGCTTCAAATCTCCATTAAAGTCTTCTTCAAGAACTTCACAAAATCTAAGGTATATGGTGTTGAACCATTAGGTTCTTTCACCCATGGTGCCTAAACCCTATTTATTTAAGAACTTCACAAAAGCTAAGGTATGTGGTGTTGAACCATTGAGCCCTTTCACCCATGGTGCCTAAACCCTATTTTACTTAATATTGCATGATTTAAAGTTGATTTTACATGTGGGTCTTGTATATTGAGAAATTTACTACGCAGTAATTTTAGTTCATGAAAGTATGTTGTTTTAGCATGTTTTAAGCTTCAAATCGTGGATCTAATATTGGATTTGATGAGGGGTTTTGATATGAATGGCTTGTGGGTGTTGCAAGATGTTGATTAAAGGTTTTATCACTGATTTTCCTGCATGATTTCATCTCTAAATTGCATGCTCTTTTACCCCCATTACACACCCCCAAGGTGTTTGACAAAATGTCCAGTTATGATTTCTTGAGGAAATGAAGGTCTGAAGCATGAGGTATGATATGATTGACTATATTATGATGAAATGCGCTTATGTACATGATGAATACAATCTAAAGTGTTATGGTAGACGATTCCCAATTCGAGGCCTAGTTGAGGGGTCAAACACTTAACTATTAGGGTGATATGTGCGATCATCACCAACCTAGTTGAGGGGTTGATTGCTCAACCACTAGGGTGATGGGTGCGATCATCACCAACCTAGTTGAGGGGTTGATTTCTCAACCACTACGATGATAGGTGCGATCATCACCAACCTAGTTGAGGGGTTGATTGCTTAACCACTAGGGTAATGAGTGCGATCATCACCAACTTAGTTGAGGAGTTGATTGCTCAACCACTAGGGTGATGGGTGCGATCATCACCAACCTAGTTGAGGGGTTGATATGTCAATCACTAGGGTGATAGGTGCGATCATCACTAACCTTGATGAGGGGTTTGTACCTCACACACTAGGGTGATGGGTGATATCATCACCAACCCCAAGGGGTTTATACCTTGGCAATCTAGCTTAGTCTCCCCTTCACATATAATATTCTATATGAGCATGATTTACTTATGCATTGATCATACATATCATATTGTTATATTATGCCTATTGCCTATCGTTATGTGTTTTAGATTATGATGCTTATCTCTTGTTGCATTGTATCCCACATACTTAGTACATTCAAATATACTAACGCATACTCTTGCCTACATGATATCACC
>DF357661.1:66983-92382 GCA_000787875.1 Solanum virginianum | reverse complement strand
TACATGATATCACCATGTAGGGACCGGTGCCCAAGTTGATCATCCTCCTCCTCCACGTGGCTAGACGATGCTATTCCAAGCTTGTTGGTGAGCCCTCCATTTCGGGGACCTCGATCTAAGTTACTATTATCCTTATATTGAGACACTTTCTTATGTTCTATTGACTATGAGGGTGAGCCCGGTAGCTTGTCTTTGGCCCCCATTATATCTATGTATTAGAGGTACTTGTTGGACATGTTGTGTATTTATGTATGAGTATTGACTCTTGACTCTTGATTATGACGTTTATGCAAGCTTTCTTTTAGTCCCATTGCCCCCATTATTAATCTATATGTCTTTGTATGCTTTCGCCACCAAGGATGTGTAATGACAAGTTAAGAGGCTTATTTGGGGTTCGTTCGGATTCCCCATTCGCCGTGTCACGTCTAGGCCCTAGTCTTGGGTCATGACAGATTTCAAAATCCAAAAATTTGAAAGTCACTGTGTTGGAGTCCCAAAACTCCATGAATAGGGTTAGGAGTATTTTATTTTCCCAAATCTTCATCAGCGATAGCAACCCTCATAGATGTCTCCTGATCTCTGCTCTATGTGCTCTGTGGATGTTCCGCCACCATTTCTGCAGGATCTCCAGTACGGTGGTGACCATCTTAATATCAGGGAGGTTCCGATTGATGTTCATCTAGAGGAAAATAAAAGATATGATAAGTATGTCTATTCTAAATCCATCATGTGTTTTATTTTGGATCATTCACATCGATTTTCACAAAAATATGTCGTCAAGTGTATAACCTTTGACAGATGGGTGGATTCCTAATTGCAAAAATAATGCCATGAACCATCTCACCTTAGGTGTATGCAATATGATCTATTTCTAGCGTAAAAGTTTTCCCTAAACATTTAAGAGCGGACTAAAGATTTGCGAGAAGGCACACTAGACTTATTGCACCAACTCTGAAACTAGGGAATTCGAAAGAAAGCTTGGGGGAGCGTGAAACACTCATCGCGTCAACCAGTGTGTGTAAGTATAGGACCAAGGACTCGATAGAAAGTGAGAACGACAATGTAGAAAAGTAGTAACAAATAGTGTTTTTAAACAAATAAGGAACGCACGGTTGAATTTGACTTGCGACCTTTCAATCAAGGCAATATATAAGACAAATAGTTAACTATACAAATAATCACGAATATCATTCCTAAGCTTAGTTTATAAAGGTTAAAACCTAAATTGTTCCCCAGCAGAGACGCCACTCAGTCGCGCCCCATTTTTGAACCGGTCGAAATAGTTCGCAACATCATGTGGCAATGCTCTCTGGTTTTTGAAAAATATGTTTTGAGTTGTGACCTAATTTTTAGAAAAATATTAGGAAATCATTTTAAGAAAATATAAATGTAGACTCTGTTTTAGTTTGCAAAACCAGTAAAAATTCTAGGTAAGAGTTTTGGTTACTCGGGGGGGAAGGTGTTAGGCATCTCTCAGAGCCTATCCGAAAACAATCCTTAAACCTAGCTTAGCAAAATAACTTGTGATAATTATTCATTTTATTTATTTTTGAAATAGCTATAAGAAAATTTCATTAATTATTAAAAGAACAAAAATACAAGGTATGTCATATATGTCTATAATATTTGTAGAAAAATATTAATAATTACATATTCGCTATACAATAAAATTGACAATTAAGTAATAAACAAATAAACTATAGATATAAGAAAGTTTAGAAAAATATAGATGTTTGTTTAAAATCACATGGAATAAATGAGCATATAAAAACTTATTTTGAACAATATGTTGAAATGCTGGATGTGAGAGCTTATTACAAAATAAATAAATAGATAAATAATGGATAACATATAAAATATAACAATATTCGCAAATTTAGTAAAATTAAATAAGAGTGATATTTTAATAAATAAATTAATAAAATAACTTAAAGTAAGACAATATAAAGAATGTTAAAATTTATATAAAATTTATTGTCTTATACGCATTTGTTCAAAAATATACGCTGGTTCATTATTTTATTTATGGTGATAAAATAATAATAACTATATGTTGTAAAATGATAAGATGAAAAATTTATGTTTATAAGTAATTAACATTCGTAAAAGGATAATAATGTTACTCGTGTAAAATAATATACCAAGTATTGATAAAAATATATACCTTATGCATGACGTATACATTTACATACCTTGTATATTTGAACCTGTTAATAAAATTCTAAAATTTTTGAAATATAATATTAAAAAAAAACTAACAAAATACTTGAGTCATATTTAGTTTAAAATTACATTAGTTTTATAAAATATAAGGTCAATGTTTATTACGATAAATATTTCATTCCTAAAGGTTATTATTGAGATAAACTTTATTAAAAAAAGACTAGCCTATTTCAAAACTTTTAAACAAAGATTATAAAATGTTGTCAAGATTATACAACATCAACATTAATAGATTCGTTAGAGCAAGTGATGTGCTGTCAAAATACAACACATTTGATGCCTAAAACAAGGGATTTTGTGAGTTCTTAAAGTGACTTTTTATAGTTTTTATGTGTTTTTGTGTTGCTATTGCAGAAACGTTAGGTTGGCATGATTTGGAAGAAATGTTGCAGATTTTGCTGAAGCATAGGCCATACGAGTCATCCTACGAGTCGTAGCCCAAGGTACGAGTCATAGGACATGTCGTAGCAGGAAACAGAGACCAAAAGTTCAGAAATCTGCTTAGTGAGGGTCACTTCTACGAGGCCACCCTATGAGTCGTATGTCATACGATGAGTCGTATAGGTTAGGATGGTAGCAGTAATCAG
Source organism: Solanum virginianum (assembly GCA_000787875.1). Taxonomy (NCBI): domain Eukaryota; kingdom Viridiplantae; phylum Streptophyta; class Magnoliopsida; order Solanales; family Solanaceae; genus Solanum; species Solanum virginianum. Next base: position 89,572 of record DF357661.1, on the reverse strand, counting down.
AGAGCGAAAATGTTGGACCAAGAAGCTGAAGACCAAGGCTATGAGACCAGTATATGAGTCGTAGTCCAAGCTATGACTCATACCAGTAGGTCGTACCAGCGAGGTCCAAAATGCTAAGACCCTGATACGAGACCCCGACTATGACTCGTAGGTTGCCGTATGAGTCGTATCTGTGAGACGTCCCAGATGCCAGCTGTCTTTTCTGTATTATTTTTAGGGTTATAACTTGTACACTATAAATAGTTTAAGTAGGGTTTCATTTTAGGGGAGTTGACACTTGTGAATTTTTTTTTAGGTCTGACCAAAGGGAGGTTGACTGGGACAATAGGTAACGGTTAGTTGGCACGCTATAGTAGCCGACCGAGCGCCATGGTGAAATTCGACCTTCACCTTCATAAGAGGGCTGGAAGAACCTAAGTTACGTACTATATGCGATTTACTAATTGTAGTTATGTTATCTAGGGAATTTGAGTCACCGAACCATGGAGAAGACAATTCCTAAGTTATTCCCAAATTTGAGTGTTTTCTCGCTTTTTAATTAGTGTTTATTTTATCTTTCCTTTTAAATCACAACCCCCCTCCCCCACATCTAGAGATTGTTATAGATATTAGAAATGATTAGTGGTGAATTCTCATAGTCAAGCCCTGTATTCCCTATCGATTCGACCCTAACCTTGGTTAGGTTAATTACTGATAGCAACCATTTTCTTATTGGAGTGTGACCATCATAAAAAATTATGGCACTGTTGCCGGGGAATACAACTAGATTTTGACTTAAGTTCACTATTAATTAATTCTAGTGTTGATTTCTAGAATCTTGTGTATTTTACTTTTGTTGTTATTTTTGTTATTTGAATTTACTTGCAGGGCATGCCAGGTTGTATGCACATCACAAGGAGTCAAGGTGAAGCCTTAGCTCCAATTAATTTGAAGATCCATTGACTTTTTCGGAGAATAGCTCAAGTGAACGAAGATGTTACAGTTGAGGAGGAGATAAATTTGTATGAGAAGGATATAGGAAGAGAGGAGAATCCACCAAGGGATAGCAAACCTCAGCAAGAAATGCTTATGGTTGGAACCAATACCGGTTGAACCCTATGGTAATGGATTTGACAGGCTCTATAGTACTGCCACATCTACCAACAGATTCTAAGTTTGTGGTCTTAAATGGATTGCTCCAAATGCTCCAAAACCGTAGCTTATTTATAGGGCTACTATCAAAAGATCCCCACCGCCATCTCTAAAATGTTGTCTTTGTGTGCAAAAGTGTCATGGGGACACAAAATATTTCTATTGATGTTGTTGGATTGAGGGTGTTTCCATTGTTATTGACTAATAATGCAGCTAGTTGGTTGTCTGAGCTTCCTCCGGGTACCATCACAAGTTGGGTTGAGCTACAGAGGGTGTTCCTCGAAAGATATTTCCCAAGGTCAAAGAAATTGAAGCTTAAGGAAGAAATTAACAATTTTGAGCAATTGGATGGAGACTCTCTTAGGACTACATGTGAGAGGTTCACCAAATGCTTGAGAATAGTCCCCGATCACAAGATTATTGATGATGCTTTGGTCGAGATCTTTTATAGAGCACTTGATGATAATAGCAAAGCATGTGCCAACACGATCATGGGAAGTGTTTTTCTTGATCAACTGCTTGGTTTTAAAGAAAAACCAAGCAAAAGTACAAGTGGTGACGCACCAACCCCCAAGGACGCCAGTTTATGATGATCAATTCTTTCATGAGGATGCATGTTTTGTAAGCAACCAAGCGATAGGTTTTTGGAATAACCCTCGAGGATCCAATTCGGATTATTAGAGGCAAGGTTCCAGGAATCAAGGTCGAAACTTCAATCGAGAAGGGGTATACAGAGATAATAGGGGTGGATATTATGAAAGAGAAAGAGTGCCAAACGCAAAATGGGGTAGAAGAGAAGGCTATAGGAATAGTCCTTATTTGCCACTACATAACCGTGATGCCAGGTCAAGTAGTTCTAGGATTAAGAAAATGCTCGATAAGTTGTTGAAGAGGGCGGATCACCATGGTGAGACTTTGAAGGGGATGAAGACCGATATTTCAAGCATAAACTAGAAAATTGAGTCTCGCTCCGTGGCAATCAAGCAACTTGAACAACAATTCAAACAAGTGTTTTCACAATTGAACCAATGGGAGAAGGGCACCTTACCAAGCAATACAGTTCAAAATCCTAAGAATGAAGGATATTGCATGGCCGTGATAGTGGCAAAAACACTGTGAACCCCTCTATGCAAAGGGAGAAAAATTAGAACTCCAAGAAGAGAATGAATGAGGAGACCAGGGCATGCAACATGGGTGAGCAACCCAAGAAGTATAAGGCCTTTCCAAGGCCCCCACCTTCTTTCCCTCAAAGGCTTGGGAAGAAAAAAGATGAAGAGAAGTTTGAGTAGTTTTTAGCATTGCTTAAAAGCATGTCAGATGAAGTTCCATTGATAGAAGCTCTTGAGAAGATGTCGGGATATGCTAAATGGATGAAAGACCTAGTCAAAAAGAAGCTAAAAGTGAGCCAAGATCTCTCCAAGAATATTCAATGTTGTAGTGTCATCACCACCAAGTCACTTGTGCAAAAGTATGAAGATAATAGTGCATTCACCATACCATGTATTGTAGGACAACTAGAATTTACCAAAGTGCTATGTGATTTGGGAGCGAGCATTAACTTGATGCCTCTTGCTATATTCAGAAAACTTGGCTTAGGGAGCCTTATTCCTAATAAGATGTGACTATTGATGGTAGATAGAATGATCAAGAAGCCTATTGAGGTGTTGTATGATGTGCTGGTAAAGGTAGACAAATTTATATTCCCAGCTGATTTTGTTATACTTGACTATGAAGTTGATTTTGTAGTTCCAATCACATTAAGAAGGCGTTTCCTGGCCACAGGTAGAGCATTAGTGGATATGGAGAAGAGCCTATTCACTTTCAGATTTGGTGAAGATGCAGTGATATTCCAAGTAGAGTAGGATGAAAAGAGTTCTAATCTCCAAGCTATCTCAATGATTTCAATAGATAGAGATGAGAAAGCAGAGATCCCAGTAGAATTGAGACTGGGTGGTGATCCTTTGGTAGCTGTGTTAATGAACTTTGATAGTGATAACATTCATGACTATGAAGAAACAATAAATGCTCTTGGTGTGTCATTTGGGCCGAGGCAACAGGCAAGGTTGGAGGTCGACTTATGCAATAGGGAGGCACCACCTACAAAGCCATCAGTAGAAGTTCCACCTGAGTTAGAATTAAAGTCATTGCCATCACATTTGAAATATGCATACTTATGGGAGAATAATACATTAGTTGTCATTATTGCAGCAGATCTAAGTGGAGCTCAAGCAGAAGCCCTAGTCTCTGTTCTCAAGCAGTACAATAGGGCAATTGGGTGGATGATGAACTAGTGGCAAGCTTCTACCGAGCATTGAATTTTGAACAGTAATTGCATGTCGATGCCTTATTTGGAGGGGACTGTATGGCATTCTTGAGGCCACCATTTAATAAAGTTACTGAGTACATAGACAAACTATCTGCAATTAGCCAATTATAGCCATCATTTCAAGAACAACTAGATATCTCTACTAGCTTGTTAAAGGAAGGCACTAGTAGTACAAGGAAGGATAGTGTGGGCAATTGGATCAAACTACCTCATCAACAATGTGTTATCAAAAAACCTTCGAAAGATGAGAGCATTCTTAAGCAACTGATAAAGAAAGTGGATGAGCAAGAGAAGATGCTTTAAGAAATTAAGTTTGATGTCATCGAGGTAAATTACAAAGTGGATCAACAAGCGATGGCAATTCAAAAGATCAATGGATAAGTTGAGCAGGTCTATAAACAGTTAGAGCATATTAAAAAGACAGGAGGAGAGATCATAAAAGTGGTGATAAAATTACCAAATCTTGAGGAAGTCTAATTACTCAAGATGAAAAAGTCGAGCCATGACGTTAAACAATGAGCTTCTTGGGAGAAAACCCAAGTATCTTTTATGTTTTTGGCTTATTTTTAAGTTCATTTTGGTTGTTTGAATTGTTAGGTCATAGATTGATATTTATTTTTAGCGCTAATACATTAAATCAGTTGTGTTATTTTGGAATTGGTGTATATGAGGTTTGATTTGCAGGTATTAACCAAGGGCTAAAAGTTTGAAGGAAATTACATTTGAAGCAGTCTCTACAATCAGGCCTATTAGTCGTAGTGTATATTATGACTTGTAGTCATGCCTCGTAGAGGAAAACAGTGATGAATTAAAGTTGGCACACACTCTATGAACCAGCCTTATGATTCGTAGGGTCCCCTACGAGTTGTAAATGGGGTTCATAGTATCCAAGTATGAATTCTAATTTTTCTAAGTGTTAGATCTGCTATGAGACCAGGACCTTCGACTTGTAGTTGGGGTTTCATAGACCCGATATGCAGAATATTAATAGTTGACCTGATTGAGTGTATTAGGGGTCAAATATTCATTTGACCCCCTTATTTCCCTCATTTTTAAACCCAAAAAGTTTTCCGCACTCAAACTCCTACTATTTCAACCCCATTTCCATCAACCCCACCGGACTCCGGTGAGTTTTTCCAGCAAAGCCATCTTCTAGGGTTTCGGCTTCCTCCTAGGTTTCTCATTGCATTTATTTGTTCTTCATTCTCCTAATTGGTATATTTCCTTAGTTAATTTCGGCACACTTGTTATGATTTTGGTTTATTGATGGATGATTGTGTGTGTATTAGTGATATTGAGTTTGCCATAAGAAAATAATTGTATGAGTATGAGAAGAAGGGTTTGGTTGATTGGAATTCCCCAACATGATTTCAAATTGTGTGATTGTTTTTGCTGGGTAGTTGTGATAATTGATATGTTGATCATCTAAGGGTAATGCATGATTGTGATTGATCAATTTTTACCATCACGAGGGGTTGAAATTTGGGGTTGTTGGTGTATATTTAAACATGCTCATTTGAGATACCCTTGTTTGCAATTGTTTTGGACTCTCTTGAATCTCCATGACTGTGTGTTGTTGTTGTTGATTGTAAGTTTGGGGATTGAATTTTCTTGGGTATTCCTCGAATGTGTTTGGATTTGTTATTTGATTGTGTTGATCATGCATAGATTTTTGGGGGATAACTGTTGGTTTGGAGGTTGTCATGATTTAGTAACGGGTTGGTTTGTGTGTTTGAGATGATATTTGCTTTGATGTTGTTGATTTTGTGAGTTGAAAGATTTTTGGGTTGTGTGGAAAGGTTACAGGCACCACAGGTGCCTTCTGTTCTCTGCTACGAGGACCCCCTATGACTTGTAGGTCACCCTACGAGTCGTATGGTCCTTCGTAGGAGTCAACAGTCACCTATGGTCCCTTAACACTTGCCATAAAAGACCCGTCTATGACTCATAGTAGCCACTGCGAGTCGTAGTAAAGGACTGTGGGACCTGCCTTGTTCTAAAATTATATTTTGTTACCTACTACGAGCCCAGGTTACGACTCATAGGTTATCATACGAGTCATACCTGAGCCTCATATCTGTGATCAGAATATTATTTTTTCAGGCTTCTTAGCACTACGAGGCTACTGTATGACTCTTAGGTCACCCTACGAGTCATACCTATTCCTCGTACCTGCAGACCTGAAACTGATTTTGTAAATTTTTTTTGCGTCTCTCTTTATAGTCTTTGGTTCTTCTTGTTTTTTTATTTACTAATTCTGGATTACCAATACATTATGGTGCTCATTATGGGTTTGCAATGTAATTTTCAGGTTCTATGGCTCCGAAGGCTAGAAAAAAAAAGCAATTAAAGCTTTGGGTTGACAGTTGGAGGATGAACCGTCAGATGATAATCAATTAGAAGGATCTGAAGAGGTCCATAGAGTCAGGGTTGGCCCCGGGGCAAATGTGCCCCAAACTAGAGCCAGAGCTGCATTGATCCCGATGGAGGTTACTAGTTCCTCCAAGTCTAACGAGGAGGGCAATGGAGACGGGTTGAGTAACAACCCCTCACACTCAGAGATAGGTTCACAGGAGGCATCCCAGACCCCTCATGATACTGCAGAGTCACAGGCCCTAGTTGACCCATATGTTTCCTCTACTGATCCCAGAAATGTCTGATAGGGAATTGAAGGCATGAAAGTTATCTATGATAAGAGGTTGGAGCTAAAGGGACAAGGAAAGCATGTTCGACAATTTCACGAGGAGTTGAGGCTCAATTACTCCAGATTGAGTAGGGTGCCAGATTTGGAGGCGGAGATCGAGCGTCACGGGCTTGGATGGCTATCACAGAGGTTGGTTAAGTATGCCCCATATCTAGTTCGGGAATTCTACGTCGCCTACTATGCCACCATCCTCTGAGATCTTCCTAGAGGGAAGAAACCTATAGAGTGGCCGAGGTTGCAAAAGGTCTTAGTCAGGGGTTAGATAGTGGACATCTCAAAGGAGAGGGTTAGGAGGGTTCAGTTCGGGCCGAACTACAGGGTACCTCCTTCCACCGAGAGTATGATGATAGGATCGTAAAGATAAGAAAAGCAGTGAGCGAGAAGAATGTGGAGATATAAATTGAGTTACACAGGTGGATAGCCAGCCAGATATGCGAGGAGGGTTTAATTTTGAGCCTACGTGGATCACAAACCACGCCAATCAGATTGTGAAATCCCACTTCACATTCCGTGCAAAGGTTTGGTGGTCTATTATCCGTTGGCGCATCAAACCTACTTTTATGGATAATGTGATCACCTTTGAGAGAGTTGTACTACTAGCTAGCATTCTAGTTGGCTACGAGATTGATTGGGTCCGAGCCATGGCCGAGCAGATCCACGAGTCGACGATTCATACCCAGACCTCATTGTCTTTTCCTATCCTGATACACATATTGTGTAATGAGGTAGGCGTACGTGTCTCCCTCCACTTGGACCCCTATATAGAGGTCGTGCACACCATGGATCCCAGCTTGATTAAGGCTGATGAAAACCTAGTGGCCTATAGCGAGCAACTTTTTCTCTTATTCTAGATCCATTTTCTCTAGAGCCACAGACTCAAAAGTTGATTCCAGCCACCACCAGTTCTACTCCAGTTTCTTCAGAGCCGCCTTGAGCTGTTGATACTGAGGCAATGCCATCCTCGGACATACCTACACTAGCACCTTCCACTACTCAAGTTGATTCTGCAGACTATCCTCTTATGTCTTTTTTTGCTTTTCAGGCTCTGGTGCGCAAGTTAGCGAAGATAGAGCTCCAGTTGAGCAGGTTGATATGCCAGCACAAACCTTGGGTTTGTCAGACGGTCCAGGAGTCAGAGGAGAGGGTCAAGGCATACACTCATGAGATGGTAGATCAGAGAGTTAGAGCAGTGGATGCTAGAGTAAATACCTTTGAGGATAGGGTCCAAAAGAGACTCAAGGATGCACAGCTCGCTGACATGGTTGTTGTGAAGGATGAGTTGGCCAAGTTCAAGCCCGACCTGTTGAAGATGTTAACGGCTTCGATAGCAGCCCCGAAGGAGGCACCAATGGGAGATGATGTGTTTAATTTATTCGATGACCGCCCACATGCTCACGGAAAGAGGCCCCTCAAGAGTGATGATGCAGCCGTGAGCCAGAAGAGACCCAGGATAGATGCTGAGATAGCAGAGCTGGAGAAGCGCATCACTGATGAGGTAGTGCGAGACTCATTGGCTATGAAGGCGATATGGAGGGAGCGAATGCAGCAGATAACACAAGGAGCTGGAAGCTCAAGTACAACTGCAACCCAGACCACCGAAGAGGAGATTGAGCCCCAGGACCCCCCAGGACCAGATAGATACTGGTGCTTGAGCACCATATGATTAATACTTTCAACCCCTGTTCTTATTACTACTTATGGATATTTTTTCCTTGTTTTAGACAATATATTGTTTGTTGGTTTTTGAATATTTTAAATGTTTTGCTTTTAGATGTTTTGTTTTAAATTGTGAATGTTTTAGTTATTTGGTGAATGTTTTAGTTGTTTGGTGAATGTTTTAATTATGTTTAAATTTTTGGTATTTATATATCTAGGTTTACTTTGAGGACAAAATATTTTCTTTTGGTGGGGTGTGGAAAATTATGGATTAAGGTAAAATCTGAGTAGCCTTGAGTCCATAACTTTCCTATTTTTGATTCCAAGATTTTCTTATCGTGTTTCTTTTTCCTTGTGGATGTTTTAATTTTTATTGAACCGACATGTCTAGGTAGTGTAGATAATTTGTAGATATATAGTGATTATTATCTTTTGGCATGTGCATAATCTTGAATGATTTTATGAATGTTTTGAAAATTTGGGATTATTTGTTACTATTGCAACCTTGCATATGATTATTTGTCAATGTTTGTTCTGATAAAAAGAAGGCAAGTTGATGTTTGAAGCATGATCTGTGAGTCTATGTTGATTGTATATGCGATGCCATATGTGTGTGAGCTTATTTTGTCATATTCTTGCATTGTGTACAGACTCAGAACTTGCCTTATTACTCTAAGATTGAACTGGAGATGTGGTTGATTAAGAAGGGATCTTAGGTCATCATTCATTTAAGTCATCCCACTTTTGCCTAAATGACCTAACAAATATAGTATTAATCCTTTGTTTCAAATGTTTGAGCTTTACATGTACCTTTTCTTTCTGGACACCTATCTAGCCTAGTTTTGTTTTATGAAATACCTTGATATTGTCTCTGGTTTATCCTTGAACATGTGAACCTTAATTGAGGCTAAAAACCTAAGTTGAGGGTGGTCTTTGTTGTGGTAAAGTAATAAAAATGAGGTGGTTAGTTAGTAAAGAAAGAAAGAAGAAAGGAATCGTGTATCGGGTGAGAGAAAAAGAAAAGAAAAGTGTCTTGGATTGAAAAAAATAGCAAAATGAGTTCAAAAATGAGGCATATCTGAAAAGAAAAAAAGGAAGCACCCGGAAGAGCTTGAAAAGGAAGGAGGGAGAATATAATGAAAATGATTGAGTTATAGAGGTAAAAGTGTTGACAAACGTGATTCAAGGATAGCTTTTAGTCACTATTTACCTAAAATGTCTATGTTACAAGCCTATTAAGTCCTAAAGTGATCCTAGTTCAACTAGTCGACAGTCCGAAGTTTGAGTATAGGGGCAAGCCTATAGTGTTGGTAATCATGCATGAATTTCATTTGTGAGAGTGAGAATGCTTGCACAATCCCCAAACTTCAATTACTTTTTGAGTGTAGTATAGGGATTTTTTTTCTATGAGGGCATTTGTATTACATGATTGACATGTGACTTGTTCAGTAACTGTGGATTGATGATACTTCTTCACTTGTCATAGTTAGATTGTCAGATGTATCATTGTGTTTTGGTTGCTTGGTAGCTTTGCAATCAGGTTTTGAAAATGAGAGTTAGGTACCTGAATTAAAGTTAAGGGATGTATATGCCATTAGGATAGTTGCTATGTGTTTCTCATTGTCTACATAGATCGAATCATCGCTTGAGGGCAAGCAACAGTTCTAAGTTGAGAATCTTGATGTGCTGTCAAAATACAACACATTTGATGCCTAAAACAAGGGATTTTGCAAGTTCTTAATACGACCTTTTATGGTTTTTATGTGTTTTTATTTTATTCTTGTAGAAAATATAGATTGACATGATTTTGGAAGAAAAATGCAGATTTTGCTGAAATAAAGGACATACGAGCCACCCTACGAGTCGTAGCCCAAGCTACGAGTAGTAGGATGCCCTCTTAGCAAGAAAGTGAGCAAAATCAAGAATTTGCAAAGTGAAGGTCAGTCATACGAGGCCACCCTACGAGTTGTAGGTCTCATTATGACTCATATAGGTGAGGGTTGTAGCAAAGAACAGTGAGCTTAAAGTTTGGACCAAGAACTGAAGGCCTAGACTAAGAGAAGAGCATACGAGTCGTAGCCCAAGCAATGACTCGTAACAGTGGGTCATAACAGTCAAGTCCAAAATACTAAATCCTGACTACGAAACCCCGATTATGACTCATAGGTCACCCTATGAGTCGTATCTGCGAGATGTAATAGCTGCCAATTGTATTTTCTATTTAATTTTTAAGGTGTTTTTGTAAATTGTATAAATAGATAATGTTAGGATTTTTTTAAGGGAGATTGGATATTGAGAGATACTTTTGAATATTCTGAGAGCATTTTTAGGGTTTAGTGGAGATTTTTATTTTTCAATTTGAAGACCCACTTTTGAGGGATTGAAAACCCACATTGTACTCATTTGCCATTAATCCAAGCTTGTGGTTTTCAACTTGAAGGTGTTCTTGCTTTTCATTCTTTAAGGTAAACTCTCAACTATGTCTATCTTATTCATTGTTGTTTATTTTGCCTTAGTCATGAGTAGCTAAGCACCCATAACTTGGGGTTGTGGGAACCATGAGTAGTCGACTTGAAATAACCTAGACTTGGTGCATTTCTTTGATTGGGGTTTTGCATGTATTGTTTATTTCCCTACATTTTGATTGTGGTTTGGTAGTGGCCAACACCAAACTCCGCCTACTATCACTATCCAGACCAAGGTAGTGACGAATAGGAAAAGAGAAGTAGATGACAAGATTCAATTGATGTGTTCTCATCTAATTAATCAAACCTGACCAAGGGGAGGTTGACTGGGACAATGGGTAACGGTTAGTTGGCACACCATGGTTGCCGACCAAGCGCCACGGTGAAATTTGACCTTCACCTTCACAAGAGGGCCGGAAGAACCTAAGTTATCGTCCTGCATGCAAATTCCTAATTAGAGTTATGTTGTCTAGGGTAATTGAGTCAACGAATCATAGGGAACACAATTCCCAAGTTGTCCCTCAATTTGATTGTCTTCTTGTGTAAATAGCATAGTGTTTATTTTTGTTCTTCATTTTGAATCACAAACTCCCCCTTTATTTTAGAGAATATAGTAATCAATGCTTGAAATGATTGCTACTGGATAAACATAGTCAAGCCCTGTATTCCCTGTAGATTTGACCCTAATGTTTGGTTAGGTTTATACTTGACTGCGACCGCTTTATTGTTGGAGCGTGAACAACAATTCAAACTAGTCATTATGACAAATTCTTTCATGTCATAATGGACAGACATGCCACAATAATTTATTCAAATTTCTTGTGTACGGTCGCTCAGAATTCTACGATGGAGAAGTTGGTACATCAATTTCATTTGGAACTGTAGTATCTTCTCAGGTATCTCCAAATAGCTGGCAAATGTTGTAGTCCTGAAATATTCTTTTAAGTTCTGTGATTTTAGCATTGCTCTAAAATCACTAAAAATTTTTGCACTGGACTTTATTGTAATAGAACCAGTAAGATGTTTATATTTATCCATCATGGTCTCAAAGTTGTAATTGGTTATCTAACAATCTTAATTGTGGTGTCATTATCTGAAGATCTAGCTGGAGAAGACTCAACAAAATCAGAATCAGTCATCTCCTGTTGAATAGATTGATCATATCGGTGTTTATTTCTTTGTTCAAAATCAATTATTTCATCATTCTCTGCATTATTACTATCATTTTGTGAAGAAACATCTTTTTCACATTCTCCTCGTCCACTTTCTTCGACATTATCTCCTTCCCCTCCTTCTTCTGTGGTATTTCCTCTTTCTTCCACATTATCCCTTCCCCCTCTTTCTTCCACATTATCTTCTCCTCCTTTTTCATTCATATCATCATCTCCTCCTCTTTCTTCTTCTTCTTGACATTTTGTCTCTGTGTTTTTTTGACTTTTCGATGTTGTTTCGCTTTCAAAAATATACTAGCATGTTCAGTAAGTGCTGACAGTTTGTTGTTACCATTTTTTTGGAGGCTTTTTCTGTTTCTTTTTACCTCTGTGTCTTAACTCTCTATCTTCTAAATCTTCTAGCTGCTGGGGTTGCTGCGAGAGTGACATCTCCATCTCTATTTCCATCTCCTGGGGCTTCTGTAATTGCCTTTCTTTTTTTGGGAGGGGGGGGCATTTCTCTACATCACATGATATAAAATAAGAAGCCATCAATTAATATTCAAAGCAAATAAACAAAAAATAAATTAAAGCAGATGATCAAATAAGTAAATAAAATAATTTTCTTAAAAAAAATAATTCACTGAGTTGCTAAAGCAACATCAACAATTGTTAACACATTTTATTGTTGAACTAGTTTTAGCAGTTATTATTCAGTGGTTATTTCGACAATTGTTAAATCAGTTTTAACAATTGTTGTGCCAATTACTGCACCAGTTTTAACAATTGTTGAACCAATTTTAATAATTGTTGTATCAATTACTGCACTAGTTTTAACAATTGTTAAACCAATTTTAACAATTATTGTACCAATTATTGCACCAGTTTTAACAATTATTGAACCAATTACTCTACTAGTTTAACAATTGTTGAACCAGTTTTAATAATTTTTGTACCAATTGCTCCACTAGTTTCAACAATTGTCGAACCAATTTTAATAATTGTTGTACCAATTACTGCACTAGTTTCAAAATATATGTGCGATTTAATCACATATGTGCTTAAGTTCTGCAATAACAATGCATTTTTTAAACACAACAACCTGACCATTAAGAAGCAATCAAAATAATACCAACAACAAAAAGAACAAAATACACACACACACACACATTTGTTGTTTACAAAAACAAAACATGTAAGAAGGGAACCCATAAACCATACCATACCAGGACAACAAAATAACTAATTAAATATGTAAAAACCCATAACAATATACTATGCCAGGGCAACAAAATAATTTTTTGTAAAAATTCATAACAATACCATATTAGGACAAATAAATGTTTGAGTATTTGTTAGGACATGCAAAAATGAAATATATCATACTCTTTTATTTCTTAATCTATATCACTATTTTTTACTTCAACAAAAACATAAAACCTTAAATCCATGCTTTCTTCTTTTTTTTTTTAAACTTAAAACAAAATTTTCATTTCAAAAACGCAAAAACCTTAACAAAACGAATTTGTTTTTTGACCATTTACTAAGAAGGCGATGACGAAAAAGATGAAGATGGTGAATCGAGAAGAAAAAAATAAATAGATTTATTGTGAGTTACCTTCGAGTTGTTGTGGAGTTATTGCGTCATTTTTGAGAGAAATTTTAAAAAGAGATTTGTTGAAGAAGTTGAAACAAAAAATAACCGATAATGTACAGTTGAAATAATTTTATCCTTTTTTAAATTTATCCATTTCGAAATGATTTTTTTACTCTCACCTTTTATGCTATGTTATATTTATTAAAAATTTAAAAAATTATATTTTAACCTTAATTTAACTTAATCCCTAATTTATAAAAAATTTAACTTCTGTCTTTTTTCCTTCGATCCGTGGAAAGACCCTTTAGTTGGGAACTTTTTTTTGTTACCCTCTCTCAAATTTGTCTCAAATTTCTCTTGAGAGGTCCGTTTGCTTCTTTTTCCATCTGCGTAGTGATTATGGCAAGACGAAAACGCCGCCACGCCCCTTATACAACACCACTACAGGACGATTCTCGCCGCCGTTTTCTACCAGCCGAAGCCCAATCCCACCCCCAAGCCCGTATTCACTCGTCAGTCATAATCGATGACCGAGAAGCGGCTCAGGAACGCGAGATTGAAACCCTGGTCCTGGACAACCACCGTCTAGCGGCCGCGCACGTCGCTCTTAAGCAGGACCTCTCCGCCGTCCAGCAGGAGCTCCGTCTTCTCTCTTCCACAGCCGCAACCATCAAGGCCGAAAGGGATGCGGAAGTGCGTGAGGTTTACGACAAGGCACGGCAAAAGGAGTCCGATGTTCGTATAGTCGATGAGCTAAGTGCGGAGATGGCTCGGGTTAGGACCGATATTCAGAACCTAATTGCCGACCGCAAAGAGCTCACTGCCAAATTGCAGGGGATGGAGGGTGATCTCGTCAAGGTTGGTTCGGAGTTACAGCAGTTTCCCATAATCAAAGACGAAATTGAGGCCATGCATAAGGAAGTTCAACGAGGAAGGTGACCCACTACTACCTATTCCACCATATGATGCCATTTTTTTTACGACAAACCGATACATAATCAATCGTACGAGTACTTGCTGCAACATATACTTCTGCTCACCAAGTCCTTTGGAATTTGAACTTTGGTCTTTCTAGGCTGCAACCATTTCATTGTCTTCTAGGACAGTCCCTTGGTTCCTTTTGTGAAGAAGATATGTCCCAATGCAATATGTCAAATGATCAGATGATTTCAATAACGATAATTTAACAGCTTGTTTGGATGGTGGTTTTTTGTGGTATGGTATAGTTAGTAAGAGAATCATGTTTGTTTTGATTGTTTCATTAATTATATAGTATGGTATGGTTTGGCTTGGTTTTATGGTTTTGTAATCACGAACACCCCTCATTTTTTGAAACCATCATTTTGGTGGTATCGCATGAATTCTTTTTTTTTACGATTATATCCTTACTTACTTTTAAATGATTCTAATTTATATTCTATTTTTATTAAACTTTACCCCGATATATCTTGTATTACTTGTTTTCCTCCGCATCAACTTTTGAAACTTCTCTTCCGTCTTTCGTCTTTCTCTTATACTTTAGTCTATTTTTTAAGATTTGTTTTTTAAAAGTTCTTACTTTTTTGTGTTCTTGTGTTGTTTATATTGATTGGAGATATATTAGCTTGTTACCCTTCTTGATTCCATGTATTTATTAAAAACAATTATTTGTATTATGTGCAAATGCTTGCAATAGGACAACTGGGTGCTATCTAAACTAAGAAATAGCTAGGTAAGAAAAAAATAGAAGGATGGAAATTTTGAAGATAAAATGGATGCAGAAACGGATCTTAAATAGATACACTGTTATATAGTCATGTTTCTGTTCGGTTGCCATGTTGAGATGGCCAATCAGCATCACATTTTTGTGTTGTATTCCTTTTCCATAAACATATTTGTACAAACTCTTTGTGGTTTTATAAGACTATCCCCACTGTACTTCTTCACCTTTGCTTATCTGTGTGAAATAATAAGTTTTAAGAAAGACAAGCAAGATGGATATCGAGTTTTCAGGATCTTGATTATCATTTTAATAGGTGTGCATCTATGAATAAGGTCAAGATTATCATCAGGGATTTTGAAATGCACATCAAGTCGGAGCTATTCGCTTTCCCTTTTGTATGCGTCGGATTTTCTTGGCCTCGAGCACTTGTTCTACTTGTAGTCGATCCAGTTGTGATAAACTGATAATAATTTTCTATTTCATTCTAAAGGAAAGGATAATCGTGCTTTATTCTTTTGATTGTCATTGATATGAGTCTCGGACCCTTGACCTATTGGAAGACTTTAAATCATTTAATCTAGCACTAAGCTCAAGGAAGACTCGTAATCATGCTTTATTCTAACAACAACAACAACATACCCAGTGAAATCCCACAAGTGGGGTCTGGGGAGGATAGAATGTACGCAGACCTTACCACTACCTCATAGAAGTAGAGAGGCTGTTTCCTAGGAACCCTCATCTCAAAACCCATAAGCAGAAAGAACTAGATATGACAAAAAGGAAAGGGAAAGCATGCTTTATTCTAAAAGAGAGAATATTTCAAACCTGGTTTCATTAATGGGAACAAGACTTGTGTGTAACTGGACTCTTAATATCAAATAGATTAGCATGCAAGGTTGACATCAGTAAAGCAACATGACATCCTAAGAATTATAGTTTATCATGTTATAAGAAGCCTGAGCCTTGGTCGTAGTTGATCTCAGAGACATGCGAGGAGATGCTGCATTTACAGATTTTAGAAACGAAAAGGAAAATATCACATGCCATTGCAATTAATGACGAAATGTGGACAACTAGACATCTTTTGCTGTGGGAGGCATAGTAATATCCAAATTGAAATGTTACCTACTCAAACACAAAGATATATCAGTGCACCTTCTCCAATATCATGTGGTAGCCCTACATTAGCTCAGGTGTGGTTAAAGGTCCTTCCGGTTCTTTATTAATGAGCAAACTTCTTGTTACCTTGTTTAATATATGATGGATATCACTTTTACTTCTCCAATGTCACGTATCAACCCTTCTCTAGTTCAGATGTGTTAAAGGTTCATCATGTTTGGTTGTTGATGAGCAATCAAATATCTTCCTAAGAAGTTGGATGAGAATCATGAGGTCTCGGGTTCAGATTCCAGTGGCAGCAAAAAACACTAGTTGATTCTTCCCACCCACCTCAAACCTTTGTGGGCATAGTTACTATATATTTGTGCCACTTCTAGTGGGTACGTGGTGAAATAGTCATGTGCACACAACCTGGCCAGACACCACCATCATAAAAAAAAAATAATTTGTGGCGATCATGCGTGAAAGTCACATTTATATGATGTTAATGGACATTGCAATGGAAAAGTCGCATTAGCTTTTTTAGTATCATGAGCCCCTCTGTTCATATTGCCATTTTGGTAATTTCTGTATCACATGTCTGCATTTGTTCCTGTGTTGTTGTTTCTCAGTCTCTCATACTCTTGGTGATATGTGGAGATTTTTTTTACTGCTGTGTACATGAACAGGGCTGCTATCGACTATGAAAAGAAGATGCATGCCAGCAACCTTGAATATAGTCAAGCAATGGAAAAGCATAAGATTACTGTGACTTCTGAAATTGAGAAACTACATGCTGAGCTTGCAAATGCAAGGAAGAGGGCAAGGGCAGCAGTGGCTGCAACGGCTCCAAATAATTTAAACCACCAGTTTTCTGCAGCAACTCCAAGTAATTCAAACCACTTGTTTGCTGTTCCTGTACAGTTATCATTATTGTCTACTTCATAGTGCAACTTAACTAATTAAGTAGAAATTGCGATTCATCCTTTCAGATTTTACATACTCTGCCAATCATGGAAATCCTGAAACAGGATATGGAGAGAATGTGTACCCTGCTCCTTATACTGCACATCAGGTTTGTAATTCCATCTGTCTTACAATCTAAAATGGTTTAGCTTCTAGGACTTATGGTTTATTAGTTTCTGTAACATTTTGCATAAAGAAATTTAAAAAGAAATTCTTTTACTGTGGCAGCAATGAGATGTAATGCTGCATGAGATCTTAAGTATTTGTTGTTTGTCTGTTGTTCCTTCAATGCTTTAGATAATTTAAATCCCTCTTTGCCATGTAAGTTTCCTTTGTTCATTGGCTGTCAATGAACTAAATTAGCATAGGCAGAATAGGTGAATTTCCTACTTGTTCAATGTGCACTTAAAAACGGTATGCTTTTCCCATCCACATTCAATAATCTCCTATCCGTTACTGTTTCTGGTGGATGTTAGGACAATGATAGTATCCTTTATGCTTCTTGGCAATGGAGGTGTTTTAAGTCGAGATGGACGTGTTAAAGATGATTTCTAGGGGAATACTGGGAAAACAGTTTTTTCCTGGAGAGTGAGTTACTTTGATCAATTCTTTGCTAGACTCTGTGCCAACCTATGTGATCTCTCTTTTTCCTATTCCTAGCAAGGTTGTCGAAACCCTAGATACATTGAAGAGAAATTTTCTATGGCAAGGTAGTAAAACAAAGAAAGGGATCAATTTGGTGAAGTAGGTTTCGGTACAAAAAGGAAAAAATAGGGGTTTTTGGGGTGTGTGTGTGATGAACCTAAAGCTATAGGATAAAAGTTTTCTTATGAAATCACTTTGGAGATACAACCAGGAGGAGCAGGCTCTATGGTAAGAGGTGATACAATATAATATGGACTTTCGGGTTGGCGTTGAAGGTAAATAACAGTTTAAAAATGGGCAGGGGTGACAAGGCCTTGTTTTGGAAAGAGATTGGAGTGGACAAGAGGCTTTGCAAAGTCTCTTTCTCGGGCTATTCTCTATATGCGCCAACCCTGACGGTAAAATAAAAGAGACGTGGTCTTCGCAGATATGAAATTTAGTCTTCAGTAGGTTTCTTAATGACCAGGAGATAGCATGGGTTGCTGAGTTGCTAAACATAATGAGGGAAATCCCAGGAACCAGCCTTTAACTAGACATGATATTGGGGCGTCACAAAAGATGGTATGTTCTCAGTAAACAAAATGTTCAATAGGGGAGTAAACAAAATGTTCAATAGGGGACTGATTGAAATGACAGGAAGAACAACAGGTCCATGGAATGCTGTATGACAGAGTGGTGCCAACAAAGGTGAAGTGTTTTATATGGTTAGCAGCTATGAGCGCCTGTTTCTCTCATGAGGCTCTGCAGAAAAGGGGAATCAATGTAGCCTCTAGGTGCTCTTTGTGTGTAATGAGGCATCTGAGACAAACATACATTTATTCTTCCACTGTAAAGTTACTGCACAACTATGGGTCCTCTTCACCAATCTGCCAATGTAAACTGCATGCCAGAGCGCACAACAAACCTCTTAAGCTGCTGGATCAGAAGGGGAGGAAGCAAACCAGAAGAGATGGTGGAGAACAATACCTGCCTACGTTTGATGGAATATTTGGAGGAAAGAAATGAAAGGATTTTTGAAGGAAAAGAATGTACAATACAAAAGATCAAGTGGAAGGTCATTAATTTTTAGGTTTTTGGTGCAAAGAACAAGATATAGAAGAGGCAATCCAATTAGTGGATTTTTTATAGGGTTTCTTTGCAAGTATTTTCTGATTTACGTGAATGATCTTTTTCGGAGGGGGCCAGCATACTACGTGAATGATTTTTTTTCTGATACCAAACGATGCAATGCGGAAACAACAACAACAACACCAACAACATACCCAGTGGGATCCCACAAGTGGGGTCTGGAGAGAGTAGAATGTACGCAGACCTTAGCACTACCAAGCAGACCTTACCCAATGCGGAAAGCAGAAACAAAATCTAAAACGATAAACAACAATAAATCATAGAAAAGATTGATAGATTGACACAAGAATGAATTAAAATTAGTATATAAAGCTTTTTGATAGGTAAAACCCCCAATCAGTAGAACCAAATAAGCACCTAATCTCTTGGATAGCCCTCAAGAGGAAGAAGAATTTCTCCTGCAAGCAATCTCTCTAGATAACCCTCAAGAGCAATGATTCCTCAAGCACACAATCCTTCAGCAACAATGGCCATAGCCACATTCTCTCAAGAGTATCTCTAATCAAATCAAAAATTTTCTCAAGTCTAAATGAGCTATTCTTGGCTATTTATGGTTTTAGGTTAAATATTATACAAAAATAGCCAAAAGTGGCATTCCAGATATTGCGAAATAGCCCAAATGCACAGTCAGGCTTGACATGTGGTCCACATGTTGCTCAGTCTTCTGATTAGCATCTGCGTATCTTGACGCGGTCTAAGGTTTGGGGTATATGTATTCTATGGCTCGTATGTGCCTTCGAGTGTTGTAGCTTATGGTGATAGAGCCTGATACTTCCCGCATTGGACATACAGTCTGATGTATGGGTCCATATGTTGATAAATGTGTCCTGTACGCAATTCTGTTCCAGCCGCATCTGACTTATGGTCAAGATACGGTCCGTATGTTGATTCTGCAGACTGTATGTGGATCAGCATGTCGAGTCTAAGCTCCATACTTCCATTTCGTCTACTTAGGTACTCTTCGTGACGTGGAATCCCTGGATGGCATTAAAATATGTTCACATGCCTCCATTTTCCTGAGTAATCCTCTCTCTTGGATTTTGCCAAAGCCTTTGAGTTAGTGATTTGATGGCATTAAAATATGTTCACATGCCTCCATTTTCCTGAGTAATCCTTGTAGAGCTTGGAGATAAATAGCAGGGTCCAACGTAAGCATACATACCTATATGCGAAGAATTTCCAGTTGATAATCTAATCTAAATCTTCCATGTCACAACATAGCTTATTAAAAACAGAATTGATTGCAACGGATGAAACCTATCAAGAAATACAAACCTAGAATGCAAAGCACAAAATTTTCCAAAAAATAGAAGTAAATTTTCAGCAAGATAAATATTTGTAAAAAGCTTATTAGTATTACAACACAACAAAAAAGTATTATCAAATAAATCTAGAAAAGAAGTATCAGTGCAGAAATTACTTGATCATTGTCATTGTAGGTACTGAAATCTCTTGTAAGTTAGGTTGAATCCAATCTCACAAGATATTGAGTTTTGGTATCTGGTTCAAAGGAATGCTACTCTTGAAATTTGAGGTGATTTTGTGAAGATTTGAAGAAATTGAAAATTTGGGAATTCTTAGTGTTCTTTATGTGCTTTTGAAGAAAAATAAGTAAAAACGTACATTTGATCTAATCAATTTTCATTTTAGTTTTTGAGCTTTTTAGTTCTTGATAGAGTGGGATTTTGATTTCTTCTCCGGTGATCTCTTTCTCCGGCGAAAATTGTTCAGTTCATTGCCCAACGATCTCTTTCTCCGGCGAAATCCTCAGCGATGAGGAGGGCGAGGTGTTGGTGGATGACACTTCCATTGCCCAACGATCTCTTTCTCCGGCGAAATCCTCAGCGATCTCTTTCTCCGGCGACATCGAGCTGACGTGGCATCACTTGGAAACTACTCAATCTATTTTTCGGTGAAGTTCATTGCCCGACGATCTCTTTCTTTGGCGAAATCCTCAGCGATCTCTTTCTCCGGCAAGGGTTTCTTGCCAGCTATTAGTACTACTTGATTTTCGGCGAGGGTTTCTTGCCGGTGACTAGATCTACTCGGATTCCGGTGAGGGTTTCTTGCCAGCGACCAGAAATACTCGGATTCTAAAGGCTTCCCAGCGAAATTTCTCACTCTCCGGCAGTCATCCGACGACCATTTTCTAGAAAATTCGGCGACCAGTTGTTGTTTGTGTTTCTAGTTGCTTGCTGTTTCGTGCTGCCTGGCACTGTATTGTGCATATATTATATTCGTGCTATATTGCTGTATACAGATCTTGTTACTATTGTTGTGGTATATTGTATTGTAGTTGTATGTTGCTGTATATTGCTGTACGTTGTTGTATATTGCTATATATTGTTGTATATTGTATGGTTGTTGTATGTTGTATATTGCTGTATATTATTGGTGCTTACTGTTGACCTGTTTATTTGGCGTAGAATTTACTTGTTAGTGAGTTTTTTTAGGTTGTTTGTCGTCTACTTGGATTGTTTCTATATAGTTGGTTGTTCGATTAGTATATTTTATATCTACTGTTTAGTATTTTGTTGGAGTCTTGTTTATTATTGTTGCATAATACTGTTTGTGGGTAGTTTGTTGGTATTGTTTAATATTCCTTGGTATTGTTTGTTATTCTTTATTGTGATGTAGACTTGTTTGTAGGGATTATAAGTTTTGTAGTTTAGTGGCGTCAGGAGATAACGGTGGACTAGGGTCATGCTGTCGGTCGGGGTCGGAGGTAAGGGGTGGCTGGTGTAGGTATCCTAGTAGACGAGAATCTTAGGGAGTATGTGGTTGAGGTGAGGAGGGTTAATGATAGGATAATGTTTATCAAACTCGTGGTTGGTAGACATATAGTGAACGTAGTTAGTGCGTATGCGCCCCAAGTAAGCCTAGATGAGGAAGTCAAAAGGCTCTTTTGGATGTTTATCAAAATCGTGGTTGGTAGACATGTAGTGAACGTAGTTAGTGCATATGCACCCCAAGTAGGCCTAGATGAAGAAGTCAAAAGGCTCTTTTGGGAGGATTTGGATGAGGGCGAGGCATACCGGAGACAGAAAAAATCTTTATTGGGGGTGACTTTAATGGACATATCGGGGCTAGACATGTAGTGAACGTAGTTAGTGCTAATGCGTCCTAAGTAAGCCTAGGTAAGGAATTCAAAAGGCTCTTTTGAGAGGATTTGGATGAGGTTGTGCGAGGCATACCGGAGATTGAAAAAATCTTTATTGGGGGTGACTTTAATGGGCATATCGTGGCAACTGCTAGCAGGTTTGTAGATGTTCATGGAGGCTTTGGTTTTGGGGAGAGGAATGGAAGTGGGACGTCTCTCTTGGATTTTGCCAAAGCCTTTGAGTTAGTGATTTCTAACTCGTGTTTCCAGGCGTGGAGTAGCGAAGGTAATGTGAACAGTATGTGGGACACGATTGCTGGGTACATAAGAAAGGTAACTACCGAGGTACTAGGGGTGGCCAATCAAAAATGCACATGTTCAGAAAATGCATGTTGCAGAGATGAGGATGTTGAGATGGATGTGTAGTCCAAAGACGGAAAACCACTTGATTACCTTCCGTAGTACGGTAGCTAAGACTCGGATAGATAACCTACTTCTCCGAAAGGGCGATAGAAGTCTATGTAAGAATTGCAAGGTTATTCCGAGTGAAAATGTTTTCACTCAACATAGGCTTTTATTGATGGATGTGGAGATCAAGAGAGAAAAGAAGAAGGATCATTGTCATTGTAGGTACTGAAATCTCTTGTAAGTTAGGTTGAATCCAATCTCACAAGATATTGAGTTTTGGTATCTGGTTCAAAGGAATGCTACTCTTGAAATTTGAGGTGATTTTGTGAAGATTTGAAGAAATTGAAAATTTGGGAATTCTTAGTGTTCTTTATGTGCTTTTGAAGAAAAATAAGTAAAAACGTACATTTGATCTAATCAATTTTCATTTTAGTTTTTGAGCTTTTTAGTTCTTGATAGAGTGGGATTTTGATTTCTTCTCCGGTGATCTCTTTCTCCGGCGAAAATTGTCC
>DF357661.1:9610-62016 GCA_000787875.1 Solanum virginianum | reverse complement strand
AGGTTAGGAATGAGACCATTCGGGAGAAGCTAGAGGTGGCTCCGGTGGCTCATAAGATGAGGGAAACGAGACTGCGATGGTTTGGACATATGTAGAGAAGGAGTACCGATGCTCCTGTTAGGAGGTGCGAGAGGTTGGTTTTAGGAGCTACACGGAGGGGTAGAGATAGACCGAAGAAGTACTAGGGGAAGGTAATTAGACATGATAGATAGAAAGAAATGGAGGTCGCGAATTAGAGTAATAGGCTAATTGGTTGGTAGGGTTAGGTGATTATCTAGTCATGGGATATAGTAGGGTAGAAGAGTAGTAGTGTTTCATAACATGTGTTAGTAGTAGTGTTTTATAACATGTGTTGTCATTATTTGTTGTTTATGTGTTAATTGTATCATATTTACGTATTGTCATGTACTTTTGGTTATTAGTCGTTTTTTGATGTTCCCTTTCTTTTACTTTTTGTCATATCTAGTTATTCTGCTTATAGGTTTTTGAGACGAGGGTTCCCAGGAAACAACCTCTCTACTTTTATGAGTTAGTGGTAAGGTTTGCGTACATTCTACCCTCCTCAGACCCCACTTGTGGGATTCCACTGGGTATGTTGTTGTATTTATTAACTTTGTTGTCCTAAAATTGCCAAGTGACTTTTCAATAGCTTGCCATTTGGCTCAGCCACATTGCAAACTACTCTACTTTATTATATATATAAATTGCAGCGGTGATTTTAGAAACTTGGATAACATTAAGTAGAACCTATAACAAAGCATATTTAAAATTGTTTTTCAAATTCAGCCACTGAGCATAATACGAAATAATTTTGAAGATCGGGGATGGGAATAATGAAATGACTACACTTAAATCTTTTAAAAGATTGTTTGGCATTATGCTGGAATAGCGAAAGTGGAAGGAAAGGGTAGCGGGGTAGTGGAGTTTAGATCCTAATCTATTTTGGCAGAATTCGTAGTGCAGGCAAATTCTCATGCCACCTCTGTAACGGCTAAAACTGTTTTTGTATGTCCTTTTTTTTTAGGGATAATTTTAGGGATCTCCTCTCAAGTTTGACTTTGTAATACTCACCTTCGTTGTGGTTTACAATATTACTATGCTGGCCTCCCTTATTTTAATTCTTTGATAACAATTTATATAACTTATTAATTATGAAAGTAAAATATTGTGATACGACTAATTGCCTTTCATTTTATACATTTATCCTGTAAAAAGCTTTTAGAAAAAGAAATTGTATAAATAGTTTCATCTTCCAGAAGAAATGATTTTCTATCTTTCATTAACCCAATTGTGCTAAAATCCTTTGGAGTTAATGCCACCAATTTGGCCACCGTCGCCTCCTTAGGCAGAAAATTCTTCCACAGTTTCATCAATACCAATGCCTTGTCAATATAAGATTTTCCAGAACAAAAAGAACAAAGAAATTTGAAGCTTTCAATTTATGAATTAAGAAAAAATGTTATGCATTATTTGTAAAGATCTGTTTGATTTTGAAAATTAATTTATTTGTCTAATTTTGTTGAAAATGAAGAGTTTTATATCAAATATTGGGAAGTTGAGTAACTCAAAAAAATTTCTTATCGACTGGGATACTAGAAATTAACACACACTTGGGATCTGTTTGGAAAGTCATCTGGTAATTGAAATTGGTGTAATTACTAGAGTAGTAATTACATACCTTGTTAATTTCATTGTTCTGTTTGTTTGCTAAAGTGTATTTACAGTGTAATTTTCATTTTCTTGTTTGGCTAGACAAATATAATTACACAGTTAATTTAACAAATTAGATTTTAAATAAATAATATTATTACTTATTTTTTTTAGTTTATAGACTATACAAAATCTAATATATTATTATCACCAGAAATTTTAAAAAATAATTCTCAAGAATTATAAAAAGAAAACACAAAAATTAAACACATAAAATAATTTATCAAGACATCAAAATATGAAAAAGAATTCTTTTTAAAGAATAATTCTCAAGAATTATAAAAAGAAAACACAAAAATTAAACACATAAAATAATTTATCAAGACATCAAAATATGAAAAAGAATTCTTTTAAAAAAAAGATTTTACTTGAGAACTTTAGAATGTTGTTAGAAATGAAAATGTTTAAATAAAAAAAGAGAGGATTGCTTTTTCAAATTCCACATAAAAAATATATTTAAAAATAAAAGATAAAAAGTTTGACATCGCATCATCTAATTACACCCAATTCCTAGCCCTCCATGAGAATTGAAAAGTGCAATTTACACTATTTCAATTACACTCAATTTAACTCATATCAAGTAATTATTTGGTCTACCAAATAAGCCAAAAGAGTGTAATTATACTCAATTACACCAATTCCCAATTACATGGGAGCTTTCCAAACAGGCCCTTGGTTTTAATTTTGATCATTTTCTTTTCCTGTTCAATAATTAAGTCATCTTAAAACTATTCTTAGTGATCTTAATTGTTGACACTATTATAAGTGATTTTTACCATGATTTTTACAAAATTATAAGAACATGTTAAACAAAAGATTTTAATGAAAGATGGAAATATGTCAATTATAAGAAAAAAAAAAGATTTTAATGGAAGATGAAAATATGTCGATTGTAAAAAAAGAAAAAAAATAGTATATCACAAAGGACAAATTAGTCAGATCATTATTTTTTACGTTACTAATTAATAAGTTAAATGAATTGTTATCAAAAATTCAAAATAAGAGAAGTAAACGTAATATCATAAACCACAACATGGCACTTGCATCTTGTACACAAGGGAAGAATGAAAACAAGTTATTCATATGTTATGTTTTTTCAATGTTGTTTATTATAAAGTTGCACCCCAACCTCTCATCTAAACAAAAATACCTCCGACAACCAAATTTTTTATTTTTTTTTGAGTTCAGAGCATTAAGGATAATTTTTTATTAAAGGGATAAAAATGTGAGGAGTAGGGGTGTTCATGGACCGGGTTGGTTCAGATTTTTTAAGTATCAAACTAAATTATTTGTGTTGGGTTTTTAAATATAAAAATCAAACCAAACCAAACCAATAAAACTTGGATTTTTCAACCTCGTATTTTCTCGGGTTTCTCGGATTTTCGGATTTTTGGGTTTTTTCAAATTTCTTGGATTTTTAGACTTTTTTTTTTTTTTGAAATTCTCATGTTTTCGAGTTTTTTTTTTCTAATTTTTTGATAAAGTATTTATAAAAACATATAATTAATTTATGATTCAAATATTTTATTAAGTCTTACTAAAATACAAATATCTAAGATTTTTTAAAGTAAAATACAAAATATGATATTAGTGAAGACACAAAAATATTCAATAAAAAATAATAATGAGATTGCATAAATAAATATTACATATAAATAAGTCATAATGAATATGATCATAATTTTTAAGTACCAAATCATACTAAAATAAGTCATAATGAAAATATAATAACTTTAAAGTATTAATTCATGCTAAAATAAGTGTAATATAAATTATTAATTACATGAGCAAATATTAAAGAAAAATTTAAATTAGTTTGTGTATTTTAATTATCTTACCCAATGTAAAACTAAAGATAAATATTCATTATTATTGTTATTCTTAGTGTTGGATTAATTTTTTTTTGCAAGTATTAGAATTGATTTGAACTTTGATTTGAGCTTTATAGTCACTAATATGGAAAACAATATTGCATGTAAATTCATTTTTATACATAGTATAATACATGATACATCTATCTAATATGCATAATTCATTTTAAACATATAATGCAATTTTTTTACCCGAATAAATGTAATACATTTATTATATATATTACTACTTATAGCTTCTGGCCCTAGCTGCCTACTTGAGCAGCTTCCGGTTGTCCTGCCTGCTTCAGCTACCTGCTTTATCGCTTTTATTATATGGGACCAATAAAAAATTTTCAAGACAGTTGTGTATTGACGTGCCTCCTTCAACTACTTCATAATATTTTTTTAGCTGCTTCAATTATAATTTTACAATATTTTTTTAAATATATATAAAAATCTATCAATATTACATAAATCAAGACTAAGAAATAATTTATATTGCGGGCTCTGGTGAGCCAACAAAAAATAATTTGTGGGCTTTTTAATTTAATCTTTTCAGGGTAGCTGTGTATTAACATGTCTGCTTCAACGACTTCATAATATTTAATTAGCTATTTCAATTATAATTTTATGATATCTTGTAAAATATATAAAATATCTCTCGATGTCACATTGAGACTAAAAAATAATTTATATTGTGGCTTTCAGTGAGCCAACAAAAAATAATTTGTGAACTTTTTAATTTAATTTCTTCAAAGCAGCTGTATATTCAAGTGTCTGCTTCAACGACTTCATAATATTTCTTTAGCTGATTTAATTATAATTTTACAATATCTTCAAAAATATATAGCAAAAATATTTTGTTTTTCCATAAATTGAGACTAAAAAATAATTTCTATTATGGCCCGTGCTAGCATGGGCCTATTGTCACTAGTGTGTGTGTGTGTGTATATATATGGAGAGAGAGAGAGAGACAAAGAGAGAGAGACAAAGAGAGAGAGAGAGAGAGAGACAAAGAGAGAGAGATTACATATATAATTCACTTTTAATGCATATTACAGTTACTCCAAATGCTAAATATTTTCTAAATATGGTATACCTAGATAATAAATTAAAAAATATATTTAAAAATAGTAAATATTTTATAAAAAAAACTCAAAAAAGTAATTATCCCTACTAGTATCTATATCTATGAACTATAACCTTTATTAGATCATCTAAATAGAGAGAGAGAGAGAGAGAGAGAGAGAGAGAGAGAGAGAGAGAGAGATAATGTTGGGGTGGTTTGGCCTCAGGTTGGTTTTTTCAACATTCCAAGTCAAATTAAAAATAATATGTTAAGAGGATATATATATAATGTCGGGTTGGTTTGGCCTCAGGTTGGTTTTTTAAAATCAAAATCAAACCAACCCAAATATAGTCGAATTTTTTTCGTCAATACCAAACCAAGTCAAATCAAACCACCAGTCGGATTTTTTTTCTCGAGTTGACTTGGTTTGAGGATTAGTTCGGTTTTTGATTCGGTTTTGTTCACTCCTAGTGAGGAGCAATATGCTTTACAATAAAACTTAGGGAAAACTAAGTTTATACCCCTTTAAAGTAAACTATTTACATCCATATACTCCTTTATATTTTATTCCCCATACTATTAAAATTTGCGCATTGACACCATGCTGACGTCAGCACCTACCTTTTATGATATACCAATAGGGTATACATATACCGATAGGATATCACAGAGGATTAAGTTCAGTCCTATATGATACCGATATGATATCAATATACCGATAGAGTATCACAAAGAATATATTTTCTACTAATTTAGAATTTAATAAATAAGTTTGTAACTTTAATAATTTTCTTTTAATTATTTTATTTGTTAAAAAAAGAGATCAAAATTATATGATACTGATAGGATATCAATATACCGACGGAGTATCACAAGAATATATTTTCTACTAACTTAGAGTTTAATAAATAATTTTGTAACTTTAATAATTTTCTAGTCCTATACGATACCAATATGATATAAATATACTGACAAAATATCACAACAAATATATTTTTTTATTAATTTAGAATTTAATAATTTTTTATTTATTTCTTAAAAAAACATAATCCTATATGATACCAATTGGATATCAATACACCCCTAGAGTATCATAGAGGATTAAGCTCATTCTATATAATATCGGTATAGTACATATATACCATCAGAGTATATTTCAAAGTATTTTATGCTGATGTCAGCATGACGTTAGGGTGTAATAAAAAAAGGGTAAATGGGGTAAGAAGGTAAATAGTTTGAGCCATGGGTCCATTAAGGATAAATAGTTTGAATTGGGTCTATTAAGGATAAATGATTTCAAATTAGGTCTATTTTGTGTACTTTTTCCTAAAAATTAATAGACATGTTAATGGTTTATTGTAAGGCCACGCCTTGTAAGGTGGGCTCACACTTTTCAGCATTAATTCCTTTTACCCTATTGATTCCCTCACCCTATTCCTCTCATGTGTTGGTATAGCTTTGATTCAATTATTCATATGCAATGTAAAAAAATTTGAAGGAATATAATATATGTTATAAACATATTTTTGTTATAATGAATGTCTATTAAGTAGGCTCCTTTGGAAAAAAGTAAGGAATTCTAACTTAGAGACCAAGTCAAGTTTCCCCTATAAATAAAATGGGTTTTCCTTCATTGTAAGAGAAATCTGAATATTCTTCAAGAGGAATAAAAACTCTTCTCTCTTTTCTTACCATTTTCTTCTTAACCTTACTTTATACTTCATAACACATTATCAATACGAGACTCTACCGTCTTAAAGAGTAAATGTTAAGTTTAAAGGCTAATATATTGTTTATTTTCCTTCTATTTAATATAGGTAACCTTAAGAAACTTGAGTTCGTTGCCCTTCATAGTTTGGGCAAAAACTACTCTTTATGGGAGTTGAATGCTAGGTGTCTTAGAGACATCATTAAAGTTGAAAGAGGGAAGACACAAAGTCACCCTTGAAGTTGTTTTGATTTTTCAAAAAGACACTTAAACTTTACGAAGGTCCTATGACCCCCTTGAATAATCTAGAAATAATACTTTTGCCACATTTTCTGATCAGCCCCACTTTTAGAAAAAAAAAGTGATATCACGCCCTAATTCTTGGTTGCCACGTGTTAAAACATCATAAATTTGAAAAATAATAAAAAAAGACAAACTTTTTATAAAAGAAAAAAAATGTACCGACCCCAAAAAGTGCCTGAAAATATGGCTCGAAAGTGCCAGGAATCGCAATTTCCATATATCTCAAACTTCGTGCGTGATATCAAAAATTCAATTTTATATTCTTGTTCAGGGGGTTATTTTGAGTGAAAGATGGGTCTAACCTCGATTTAAGAGGAAATAATTAGCAATTTCATTTTTCCAAATAACGATTTTCAATGAGCGTTTTTCGTGCCTTGGCCCAGTTTTGACTTTGGTCCAAGACTTTTAAGTCTTGGGCCTAAATGTTTCCAAACGTGAAAATACCTTTACTAAACCATTTTTTCACCCTCATATCATTCTAAACATTCCCCAATACTCATTCAAACACTTAGCCAGATATTTTACTCCTAAACTCAAGTCTCAAAACCTTTTTCGGATCTTAAGGATTGCACTCAAGCTTCAAGTCTCCATATCTAATCTTCATCAAGTTCATATCCAAAGTTAAGGTATGTGGGTTTCTTTCATGGGTTCCTTTTACCCATGATACCCAAGCTTCCTTTTGCTTAAATTTGCATGATTTAAAGATGATTTACTCATGGGTCTTATTTGTTATGGATCTCACTGCACACTATGTTGGGGTTTATGAAATTGTGACTATTTTACTATGTTTTGGGCTATGAATCTTTGATCTATCTTAAGATTTGAGGAAGGGTTTCAATGTATATTGCTTGAGGGTGTTACCAAGTATCTATTGATGGTTTTACATTGTATTTTCTTGCATGATAACACTCTTGAATTGCATGATTTTACACTAGCACTACACACCCTCTAAGTGTTTGATAAAATGTCTGGTTATGGTTTTCTTGAGGAATTGAAGGTCCAATGCATGTCTTATGGGTTGAATGACTATATGATGATGATATGGTGGTGAAATGATGATGAAATGAATGTATGTATATGAGGACTATATGATGATGAAGTGAATGTATGCATATGGTATTTTCTATATAGTGTTGGAATGTGACCATGCCCTACTCGAGGGTTGTGCGCCGGGTAACCTTGTCAAGGGGTTTGTACTTTGATAACCTATCGGGAGGTTTGTACTCCGGCACCACGGAGGTAGGGTGCTACTATCCATCAATCTTGTTGGGGGGTTTGTACCCATCAACCTTGTTGGGGGGTTTGTACCCATCAACTTTTTGGGGGTTTGTACTCCGACAACAGGGTGGTAGGGTGCGATGATCCACCAACCTATCAGGGGATTTATATTCTGGCACCACGGGTGGTAGGGTGCGACGATCCACCAACCTATTGACGGGGTTTGTACCTCAATCACCAAAGGTGGTAGGGTGTGACGATCCACCAATAGTTTAATAGGGTTTGTACCATGGTAACCTACTGGTTCTATATGTTGGTCTCTTCTTACACCTTTTATTCTATTCTATGTAAGCATGTTTTACTTGAGCATTGATCATACATGTTATATTTCTAATATGTTATCTATTGCCTACTATTATGTATTTTGATTATGATGCTTATTTCTTGTTGCATTGTCAAGTATCATTCATACATGTCATATTGTTAGTATGCTATTCATTGTTTATGATTGATCACTTGAATTGCACAGGAGGCAAAGTTTATCATGAGGGATGTACTTACATCCTCCAAATTATCTAGGACACGTCCTTTGAGCACACCACCATGAAAAATCTTATTGCATTGCATCCTACATACTTAGTACATTCAAACGTACTAACGCATACTCTATGCCTACATGATGTCACCATGTAGGAATCGGATCACCGCTTGATCATCCTCCTCCTCCTCCACGTGGCTAGTTCGATTGTCCTACAAGCTTGCTAGTTAGTCCTCCATTTTGGAGACGTTGCTTATGATCTCTTGCTATGTATTAAGACTATCTTTCTTTTGGTTATGTATTGACTATGAGGGTGAGCCTGGTTGCTTGTCTTGGCCCCCGCTCTTATCTATGTAGTAGAGGTGTTGTTAGACATGATATGTATCTATATTTTGAGTCTTGACTCTCTTGTTTCTTGATGTTATGATATGAAAGTTTATCCTTAGTCCCAATTCCCTCGTTTATGCTTATTTCTCATTATCATTCTAATTGCTTCCGCAATCAAGGATGTGTAATGATATGCTATGAGGCTTGTTTGGGGTTCCTTCGGGTTCCCAATTCGCCGATCACTACTTGGCCCTAGGATTGGGTCGTGATAAAGATGGTATTAGAGCACTAGGTTGTTAGATCCTTGGAGTCCAATACACCGCGTTGATTAGAGTCCTATACATGGTTGTGTTGTGCACCACAACTATGAGTAGGAGGCTATAAAACATTTTAGGAAATGTTTTCCTTCTTCATGTTCTAAGTCGTGCTATAGAGTTGAAGTAAGCTTTCCTCCCCTAATGCTTATTCTTTGCTATGCTAGATCATGTCTAACACGAGAGAAAGACGAACACACACGCCTGAGGAGCAATCGACCAATGGAGAGCTTAGGGATGCTCTCACCTTGCTTGCACAAGTGGTGGCTAATCAAGACAATCAAGGGGCCCAAGCCCCTCATGCTCCTACACCGGCCTCTCGAGTGAGAGACTTCATGAGAATGAATCCCCCAGAATTTCATGGGTTCAACCAAGGGGCCCAAGCCCCTCATGCTCCTACATCAGTCTCTTAGGTAAGAGACTTCATGAGAATGAATCCCCTAGAATTCCACAGGTCAAAGATGAATGAGCACTCTCAAGAATTCATTGATGAGGTTTACAAGATTTTGTCTATTATGGGTGTGAGGCCAGAGGATAAGGCGGAGTTGGTGGCTTACCAACTCAAAGGGGTAGCATAAATATGGTACAACCAATGAAAGGAGGAAAAGGGAGTCAACTATGTGGTGCTTTGGGAGAAATTCAAGGTGGCCTTCCTTAATTGGTTCTTCCCCTTTGAACTTAGGGAAGCTAAGTTGGTGGAATTTATGAATTTGAGAAAAGGGTCCATGAGTGTGAGGGAGTATGCCCTCAAGTTCAACCAACTTTTAAAATATGCTCTACATTTGGTGGCCGACTCAAGATCTAGGATGAACAAATTTGTGATGGGTGTGTTCGACTTGATTAGTGAGGAGTGTTGGTCCTCCATGTTGATTAGTGACATGGACTTGTCACATTTGATGACCTATGCCGAGAAAATGAAAGGGGAGAAATTGAGGAAGAGGAGGGGTCATGAGGCTAAGAGGGCCCATTTCGAGGGTAAGTTCCAAAAGGGTGGCCGGATCCACCAAGGCTAAGGGTCTTCTCATGCTTCTAATAGGGAAATTTCCAATGACCTCCCAAGGACCCAAGGTGTTAGTGTTGTGGTTCCTAATGAGGTGTGTCCTAGGTGTGGTAAGGGTCATAAGGGCCCATGCTTCAGAGATACTAATGCATACTTTGGTTGTTGGGAAGTAGGTCACAAAAAGGTGGATTGCCCTCGAAAATGCAACAAAGGCAAAGAGGTTCATCCACAAGGTGCTAATGCGGTTCCTCTAGGGAGAGGTAGCCGACAAGATGGTGCCCCAAAGCACAATCAATTTTATGCTTTGCATGGGGGCAAGGGGTGGATGAGGTCCCCGATGTCGTTACTGGTATGTTGAAAATCTTTGACGTTGATGTGTATGCATTGATTGATCCGGGTGCCATCTTTCTTTTGCTACCCCCATTGTTGCCAAAAGGTTCCATGTTAATCCCAAGTTGTTGCATGAGTCATATGAGATGTCTACTCCTATTCGTGCATCTATTGTTGCTAGAAAGGTTAGGTTTATAGAAGTTCTCCTATTTGCATCTTGCATAAAATATTGCCTTGTGATCTTGCTGAGTTAGACATGGTTGATTTTGATTTTATTCTTGGGATGGATTAGTTCCATGCATACTACGCTTCTATTGATTGTAGAACCCATAGGGTCAAATCCCAATTCCCAAATGAACTCGTCCTTGAGTTGGAGAGTCAAGATGTGGTGGTCAAGGGTAGATTCATCTCTTGCATTAAAGCCTGTAAGTTGATCTCTAAGGGGTGTCTTTACCATCTTGTGAGGGTTAGGGATGTGGAGTCTAAAGTCCTTCCCATAGAGTCGGTTCCAGTTGTAAATGAGTTTCTTGATGTCTTCCCAAATGACCCTCCCGGTGTTCCTCCTAAAAGGGAAATAAACTTTGGCATAGACCTCCTCCCCGATACTCAACCCATTTCTATTCCCCCTTACCGTATGGCCCCGGCGGAGTTGAAGGAGCAATTGAGGGACATGTTGGGGAAGGGGTTCATTAGGCCTAGTCAATCACCTTCGGGTGCACCGGTGTTGTTTGTGAAAAAGAAGGCTTGATTCCTTTGTTATGGTCTTCATTGATGATATTTTGATCTATTCTCGTGGTGAGGATGAGCATAGAGCTCATTTGAGGGTTGTGTTACAAAGATTGAGGGAGGAGAAATTGTATGTTAAATATGGAAAGTGTGAATTTTGCTTCTATTGCTTCCCCTATGACAAAATTGACTCAAAAGAAGGCTAAGTTTGTCTGGACCGATGAATGTGAGAAGATCTTCCAAACGTTGAAAGATAAGCTTGTGTTCGCTCCTATATTATCACTATCGAATGGGCTTGAGGGATTTTTGGTGTATTGTGATACTTCTAGAGTTAGTTTGGGTTGTGTACTAATGCAAAATGGTAAGGTGATAACCTATGCTTCTAGGTAACTCAAAGTGCATGAAAAGAACTACCCTACCTATGATCTTGAATTGGCTGCCGTAGTATTTGCTTTGAAAATATGGTAATATTATTTGTATGGGGTGCATATGGATGTGTTCACCGATCATAAGAGTCTCTAATACGTCCACTCAAAAAGATCTCAACTTGAGACAAAGAAGGTGGCTAGAACTTCTTAAGGATTATGATATAGTGTGCATTACCATCCCGGTAAGGCAAATATGGTGGCAGATGCCTTGAGTAGGGTGTCGATGGGTAGCCTCGTTCATGTTGATGGTGGTGATAAGGAGATAGCTAAGGAAGTGTATCGGTTCGCTAGATTGGGGTTTAGGTTAGAGGAGGTTGGTAATGGTGTTGTTGTTGTTGTTGTTGATGGTTCTAAATCCTCATTGGTTGAGCAGGTGAAAGCTAAACAAGATCTTGATCCGTCCTTGTTAGAATTGAAGGCCTTGGTGAAAGAGCGCAAGGTGGAGGTTTTTTCCTAAGAGGGAGATGCTGGCCTTAGGTACCAAGATAAGTTGTGTGTACCATGTGTTGATGGTTTGATGGAAAGGATCCTTGATGAGACCCATAATTCACCTTATTCTATTCACCCCGGTTCTACTAAAATGTATAAAGATTTGAGGGATGTATATTGGTGGGGAGGCATGAAGAGGGACATTGCCAAATTCGTTTCCTGTTGTTATAGTTGTCAATAAGTCAAAGCCGAACATCAAAGGCCGGGTGGCCTAACCAAAGACATAGAGATTCCAACTTGGAAGTGGAAAGTGATTAATATGGATTTTGTGGTTGGGTTGCCCAATACTAGAAAAGGTTTTGATTTCATTTGGGTCGTGGTTGATAGGATGACAAAATTGGCTCACTTTCTACAGGTTAAGACCACATATGGGGATGAAGAATATGCTAGGTTGTACATCCATGACTTGGTGAGATTGCATGGGGTTCCTTTATCCATCATATCAGATCATGGAGCTCAATTTACTTCACATTTTTGGAGATCTTTCCAAAGGGGTCTTGGTTCTAGAGTTAAGCTTTCTATAACCTTCCACCCTCAAACAGATGGCCAAGCCTAAAGGACTATCCAAACCCTTGAGGATATGCTTAGAGCTTGTGTATTAGAGCTTAAAGGTAGTTGGGATGATCATCTCCTATTGATTGAGTTTGCCTACAACAATTGCTATCATTCTAGCATCGGTATGGATCCTTTTGAGGCTTTCTATGGTAGACATTGTAGATCACCAGTGGGGTGGTTTGAGGTTGGTAAGGTGGCCTTATTAGGACCAGATCTGGTTATGGAAGCTCTTGAGAAGGTTAGGGTGATTAGGAAAAGATTGAAGACAACCCAAAGCCGTCAAAAGTCTTATGCCGATGTGAGGAGAAGGGAGCTTGAATTCAAAGTTGATGATTGGGTCTATTGAAATTGTCACCCATGAAGGGTGTGGTCTATTTTGGTAAGAAGGACAAGTTGAGCCCAAGATATGCGGGTCCATATAGGGTGATGAGAAGGGTTGACAAGGTAGCTTATGAGTTGGAATTAACTAGAGAAATAGATTTGGTTCATCCGGTGTTCCATGTGTCTATGTTGAGGAAACGTGTGGCTGATCCGAATGCTATTGTGCCTTTTGATGTGCATCTGGTGTTCCATGTGTCCATGTTGAGGAAATGTGTGGGGGATCTGAATGTCATTGTGCCTCTTGAAGTTGTGGGTGTTTTTGAGGATAATTTGACATATGAAGAGGTTCCGGTTCATATTTTAGATAGGGAAGTGAAGAGGTTGAGAAACAAAGAGGTGACTTCCGTTAAGGTCCTTTGGAGAAATCAACAAGTGAAAACTGCTACTTGGGAGGCCGAGGCGGACATGCAAAAGCGGTATTTTTTGAAATGATGTTTAAGTGCATTATTGCATCTCTATATGGGCTGAAATTGTCATGTTTGTGTCTCTCATATACGTGTCTTTGACATTAGCGGATGAATGTTCCCAAGGGGGAGATATTGTAACGACCCCAAAAAGTACCCGAAAAAATATGCCTCGGAAGTGTTCGAAATCGCAATTTTCATATATCTCAAAATTCATGCACGATATCAAAAATCCGACTTCTTGTTCAGGGGGTCATTTTGAGTGGAAAATGGGTCTAACCCCAATTTAAGACCAAACGATTAGCAATTTCATTTTTCCAGGTGACGATTTCCAGTGAGCTTTTCGCGCCACTAGCGCGACGCGCCAAGGGCACGCACTAGTGTTCATTTTGGCCCAGTTTTGACTTCGGTCCAAGACTTTTAAGTCTTGGGCCTAAGTGTTCCCAAATGTGAAAAAAGTCTTGAGCCTAAGTGTTCCCAAATGTGAAAATACCTTTACTTAGCCATTTTTCACCAATACTCATTCAAACACTTAGCCAAATATTTTACTCCTAAACACAAGTGTCAAAACTTTTTCTGGATCTTAAGAATTGCACTGAAGCTTCAAGTCTCCATCTCCAATCTTCATCAAGTTCATCTTTAAAGCTAAGGTATGTGGGTTTCTTTCCTGGGTTCCTTTCACCCATGATACCCAAGATTCCTTTTACTTAAATTTGCACGACTTAAAGATGATTTACTCATGGGTCTTATTTGTTATGAAAATCATTGCACACTATGTTGGAGTTTATGAAATTGTGATTGTTTTACTATGTTTTGGGCTATGGATCTTTGATTTATTTTAAGATTTGATAACGGGTTTCGATGTATATTGGTTGAGGGTGTTACCAAGTATCTATTGATGGTTTTACATTGGATTTTCTAGCATGTTAACGCTTTTGAATTGCATGGTTTTACACTAGCACTACACACCCTCTAAGTGTTTGATGAAATGTCCGGTTATGGCTTCTTGAGGAATTGAAGGTCCAATACATGTCTTATGAGTTGAATGACTATATGATAATGAAATAATGATGAAATGAATGTATGTATATGAGAACTATATGATGATGAAGTGAATGTATGCATATGATATTTTCTGTTTAGTGTTGGAATGTGACTATGCCTTACTCGGGGGTTGAGCGCCGGGTAACCTTGTCTAGGGGTTCGTACCTTGATAACCTATTGGGGGGTTTGTACTCCTGCACCATCGATGGTAGGGTATGACTATCCATCAACCTTGTTGGGGGTTTCTACCCATCAACCTATCGGAGGGTTGGTCCTCTAGCACCACTGGTGATAGGGTGCGATGATCCACCAATCTATTGGGGGGTTTGTACTCCGGCATCACGAGTAGTAGAGTGCGACCTCTAACGCATACTCTATGCCTACATGATGTCACCATGTAAGAACCAGAGCACCGCTTGATCATCCTTCTCCTTTACGTGGCTAGTTCGATTGTCCTACAAGCTTGTTGGTGAGTCCTCCATTTCGGGACATTGCTTATGATCTCTCGCTATGTATTAAGACTATCTTTCTTTTGGTTATGTATTGACTATGAGGGTAAGCTCGGTTGCTGTCTTGGTCCCCGCTCTTATCTATGCAGTAAAGGTGTTGTTAGACATGATATGTATCTATGTTATGAGTCTTGACTCTCTTGTTTCTTGATGTTTGATATAAAAGTTTATCCTTAGTCCCAATTCACTTTTTTATGCTTATTTCTCATTGTCATTTTAATTGCTTTCGCGATCAAGGATGTGCAATGATATGCTATGAGGCTTGTTTGGGGTTCCTTCAGGTTTTCCATTCGCCGGTCACGTCTAGGCCCTAGGCTTGGGCTGTGACAATCAATCATCCCCCTCTACCCACCTTCTTCTCATCTTTCCCTAAGTCTCTTTAACACAAGTAGAAAAAGTGATGAGGATAATGGAAGAAGAATCTATTTGTCATTATTCCAAATTCACATCAATTAATACCATGAACAGAAAAGATAGTGATATAGATCTTGGAGGTGAAGGAAAAATATTATTTTTTGTTGCTAGAAAAATGTCATTTTTTCGCCAAAAAAATGGTGACTATTAGGATTAAGAAGAATAATCTATTTGTCATTATTCCAAATTCATATCAATCAATGTCACGCTCCGAGTTCACACCCTAGATGTGGTCGACACCCAGAACCATTTCTGCTCCCAAGCGAACCACTTGACTTGACTACTTACTTAGTGGAAGATTTAAATAATAAAAATTGGCATAGATAAGATGTAAAGAAACTGTAATAGTCTGAACAATCTAAACAAGGAAATATCTCAAAACATTTTAAAACAAGAACTGAAGCTCCTGTCTTATAGCCCATGGAACCTCTAACTAGAACAAGCTGATACATTTATCGGGACAAGCCCACGGTAGTCACAACTGAAAAGAAATACTAAAAAGAAACATAGATAATGACTTCAAAGCCTCTAACTGCGAAGAGACCTCACCAATAACTGGATGGATGGCTGGTCCTCAGCGGAGCGTCTACTGAGGAACTTTATCACTTGCGTCTACATCATAAAATGATGCAGGTCCAAAAGACGCCAGTAGTTGAAATGTACGTTATGTAAAATAGCCAAAACAGGAACTTAGGATAAAGAATTATACTCAAGTGATTAAAACATGTCTCAAAATAAGATAACATAAGTAATAAATGCAGTACATGCTGAAAATAAAACATATGCTGAACGTTTGTATGTAAAAACTAGCTTGCTTTAACTTGAAGAGTTTTTCTAATCGACAACCACCACTATGAGCTTCGTGATGATACAATGTCTTTCCTATGCTTTCAGAGCCGTCCCATACTTTGTCGGGGTAAGGAACGAAAACTAAGGGAGTGGATCCATCTCAAAACTGGACCATCTTAGTGGCAATGAGGAGTTGTACTATTGGTACAATCCTATCCTATACTGGCTACATAGTTTATGAGCTCAAGTTATTATTACTCTCACTCATATCGGTGCTCAATACTACTCCCAAAATAACTTTTATAATGCTCATACTTAAAAGAGTATTCTTGCTCAAAGTATTACTTTCTTCTATTCTGGGACTTAGTCCAACTTTAACTTTTCTTAAACATTTCTCAACTTATCTCTTCTCTTTGACTAAATTTGTATCAATACAATGGGTCTCAAAACATAACTTTATTACTTCAGCTATCTTGTAAACATAGTGGCTTAAAGTACTTCTTAAACTCAACTCAAAAATGTGAATATAATAGCTTTTCATGAAATAGCTATAGGGTTCTCATAAATACAACCATAACTGTAAATTTTGTCTCAATATCTTGATTTAGTATTAAAATCAGTAAAAATTATGATTTTTATCAAGAAAAATGCATGAACAAGTATTTTGATGAAATCAACTAGTAATGGAGGAAAACTGATCTCAACTCATAAGCTTGAATCTTGGTAGAGATTTGTAGTCAAAGATACTAAAACATATGTAGGATAACTTTTGAAGGGCTTTATATACCTTGAAAATTTATTTCTTGGAAGAATTGAAGAAGATTCTTGAAAGCTCTAGCTTTTACCCCTTTGAAATTACCTTTTGAGTTCTTGGAGTATTCTAACATTAATGATATGAATAAGTACGTTCTAGGGGTTTGATTAGGTGAAAACTGACAAGTTTGGGCTTAAAAGGGTTAGAAAATTCAAAAATATCCCTTTTAAAATTGCAGGTTGGGCCATCTACGGGACCCTCTATGACCCGTAGAAGCTTCTACGACTCGTAGGGGACCTTTTGTGAACTTTTGGACAATTTTTGAGGTCTCTGGAATTCTCTACAAGCCCCATTTTATGACCTTTAGATGGTCCATAAAGTCTAGGGCTAAAAATTGAAGGTTTCTGACTTCTTCCACGAGATAGCAATATGGGTCGTACTCCGATTTATGACCCGTAAAGAGCTCTCGTATTGCACCTTTGCGCTGATAGTCTTCAGTAAAATGATCATAGCGTTTGACTTCAAACTCTAAATGAGGTGAAACTAGTTATGTTAAAAAGCTAATTCAAAGGGCTTTCATTTTGTATGTCATAAGACTTCTAATTCTTTGCGTGCTGAGAGGTATAATCATTTAAAGTTTACCCTTGCATAATCTAAGACTACAAACTCAACTTGTAGGAAAGTTTTGAACTCGACTAAGTATTAAAGGTCTCTTATGATCCTAATACACTTCCCACACATAAGGGTGAGGATTAGAACATAGGTACATGTGAGGATAGAGTTATGGGGTGTCACAATTAATATCAAGGATAGAAAAGGTAGTGAAATAGATCATGGAGGAGGAGGTAAAAATGTCATTTTTTGTTGTCGAATAATGTTTTTCGCCAAAAACAATGGTGACTAATAAGATTAAGGAAGATGAATCTGTTTGTCATTATTTCGAATTCACATCAATGAATGGATAGAAAGTGTAGCGAAATAGATCATGGAGGTGGAGGTAAAATATTATTCTTTTTGTTGCCAAAAAAAGCTTTTTCGCTAAAAAAATGGTGATCATCTCCCTCACTATTTTTTTCTTTGACTTTTTATTGTCTTTTCATCATCTCTATTAAAAAATTTAACACTAATGAAATTCTGAAGCTCAAATTTCTTCATTGCTAAGCATTTTATCTATATATGTTGTTCGAATCTCTTCTTCTTCTTCTTCACAATCTTCTTCTTTCTCATAGTTGGAGGAATAACCCCCCTATTATTTCACTTTACACAAATAAAAAAGTATAATAAAAAGAGAAAAGAAATAGAAAATACTTTTAATAATTTAAAGATGTTGACTCACTCTCTTTTGAGAGTGTGAGTTACACTCTCTCTATCAGGTCGCTATAAATGATATATTAATATCAATATAAAATAATTTAGAGGGGTCAGAGGACGTTCGCAAAGTTAAGGTGTCTTTTTGAAAAATTGAAACACCTTTAGTGGTGACTTTATGTCTTTTCTCAAGTTGAAAATAAAGTATCAAAACAAGAAAGATTGTGCTAAAGCTTTAATATTCTTGTATCATCTTGATGAAATTTTGTTGAATATCTCACAGTCAAGGATCTACTTATTTTGTGGAAAAGCCTAAAAGAAATATATGATCACTTGAAGATAGTCATACATTCAAAAGCATGATATGATTGGATGCATATGAGGCTACAAGATTTTAGTCTATTCGTGAGTATATTTGCTATATTCAGAATCATTTCTCAATTGAAACTATGTGGAGAAATGATTACTGATATTGATATATTGGAAAAGATGTTTGCCACTTTTCATGTCTCGAATATGCTGCTATAATAACAATATTGAGAAAAGATATAAAAAAGTATTCTGAACTGAATTCTCATCTTCTCATGGCTGTATAAAATGATGTTTTGTTAATGAAAATTATGAGAATCGACTTACTGTATCTACACCACTTCCTGAAACTCTTGAAGTGAATGAAGTGTATACCCACCATGCTAGGTGTGGAAAAGGTCGCGACCATGATCGTAGATGTGGACGTGTTCAAAGTCGTGACAATGACCAAGAACAAAATTCTTTTTTTGGTGTTAATTATTAAGAGAAATCACCACCAAAATGGTGTGTTATCAATGTGGCAGGAAAGGCCACTATGCATGTTAGTGTTTTACTCCCAAACACTTGGTTGAGCTTTATTAAACCCCACTATAGAAGAAAGAGAAAAAATTTAGAAGAAAATTTTATCTCTGAAAATCATGTTGACATCACACAATTAGATGCAATAGATTTTTCCACACCTTGAAGGAAAGATAAGCCATTTGATTGGTGATGATTCTGTAGTCATGAAAGAATGATCAATTTTTTTAATTATTTATCTATTGGATAAATCATGTAAAGATATTGTTTACATGAGTCCTATTTTTAAATTTGTTTAGTCATATTACATTAGCTCATTATCGAATCGAATTTAGTTTGATTCTGGTTGATAAATAATTTTTTAGTTGAGTAGTATTTTAATTTTTTCTTACTTGTTTCGTATTTACGAAACAAACTTAGTAT
This sequence comes from Solanum virginianum, assembly GCA_000787875.1. Taxonomy (NCBI): domain Eukaryota; kingdom Viridiplantae; phylum Streptophyta; class Magnoliopsida; order Solanales; family Solanaceae; genus Solanum; species Solanum virginianum. Next base: position 42,594 of record DF357661.1, on the reverse strand, counting down.
CCATTGTATTTTAAAATGATTGCTTTTTGAGCTGCTTGTTGTTATCTTATTCGATGTGCCTATCTTTGATATTTGAGTTTATTATTTACTTGGCATATTTATGATGGATTGTTGCTAGTCAAACACTAAAACCTATTATGTGTTTATATTAAAGTAGGTATTAAATTGATATAGTAAACAAATATAGAAATAATCAAATATTGCGACTATTATTAGTTTGTATTATAATATGTTTTACATTTAATATATTGAGAATAGTATATTGAAAAATTATTGACTATTTATTGTACAATAATTAATATATTTTACTTGCAAAAATATCAAGTAATATGTTTTATTCACAAAAGTATAATAATTAAGTTGATATACTATGTGCATGTATCCATTACTTAGCAGAAGATAGTTAATAATTTATTATGTTGTTTTATTTTTACTTTCTAATAAAAATTTTAATAGATATTTATTTTATTCTATGTGAAGACATAGATAATTATTAAAGCATGTTAACTACTTATGAAGACGTTGCTTGATTGATTTTGATACGACATATATGATATTAAAAAATGAGAAATATTTTTCTCATTTAAATATAGCCAAAAAATAAATACTACTACAATTTGTGATAGTACTAATCTAATTGAAGGCTTCAGAAGAGGCATTATAATTTTAACAAAGTGAACTAAACTCATCTAGATAATGCTACATTTCTCCTAACTCATGGAGAAACTTGAGTTTTAAAGATTATTGTGAAAACGATTATCAGATCCAATCAATGAATAAGATGTGTATTGAATATCTTGATATCATCAAGAATATCTTTGGGAATACATGTGTTATAGAAAAGTTTCCTACTTTATCATCTGATTTGTATTGTATAAAAATTAGTGCAATTGAGGCACATTCTATAGTAAATCAAAATTTTACTAATTCCAATACTATCGTACTTTGGCATGATCATCTGGGACATCATGAAATTATGGATCTATAATAATGATGAAGGCAAAATAATATGCTTTTGGTGAAAAATCATCAAATATGTTCCTCTAAATTTGCCCCATTCTGTAAAGTGAATGTCGTAGCAATTTACAATATGTTTGAAAAAAGACAAATATTTGAATAATGCACATACAAATAGGATGAGGTACTGAAAAGCTACCATAATTTGATATGTTTTAGGTGATTGTATTCCCTTTTTATGAAGAATGCAGACTTTTGATCATGATTTGAATAGTAGAAAATTCAAATGGACACCCACAAAAGAACCTAAAGATTGTTTTAAACAATAAATTTTCTTATACTGCTTGTTATCAAGGTAAATTGATTGAGGCCATCACCTATAAAAGTCACATACAAAGAGATATTTGTGGACCTATTCACTCACCTAGTAGGATGTTTAGATATTTTATGGTCCTAATAGATGCTTCATCTAGATGATCCGATGTGTGTCATTGTCATTGTGCAAAATTATTGCCACAAATAATATAATTATAGACATAATTTTTTGATAATTAGATTAAGTCCATTCTCTTTGATAATGCTGCAGAGTTTTCATCCCAAACATTTAATGACTATTGTCTATCTGTTGGGATAAGATTTAAACATTCTGTTGCTCATGTTCATACTTAAAATGATCTTACTGAGTCATTAATTAAATGCTTGTAGTTGATAGAAAGATCATTGTTTATGAAAACTAGGTTGCCTACTTCTATATGGGGTCATGCAATTTTGCATGTTGCAACACTTATTCATCTCAAACTGACAAATTATCATAATTTTTCTCAATTGCAATTGACTTTTGGATCAAGAACTTAATATATCTCATCTAAGAATTTAAAGATGTGCTGTATATATGCCTATGGCATGACCACATCATACTTAGATAGGATTCCAAATAAGATTAGGAATATATGTTGGGTTTGAATCACCCTACGTTAGTCACTATCTTGAACCAATAACTGGAGATATGTTCACTATTCGATTTGCAATTTGTTGATTTGATGAGATATTTTTTTTGTAAAATTAGAGGGAGAAAATAATAATATCAAAAGAGAAATTTTATGAAAAAAATTATAATTGTCACATCTCGATCCATATACTTCTATTTGTGAGCAAGAAGTACAAAAGTTCTACAAGAATCTCAAATCAAATGCCAAATGCATTTGCAGAGTTAAAAAGGATCGCAACTCACCTCTAGGAGAGGTAAAGTAATTGAGAAGAAATAAAGTTGAAATTCACTCCCAGAGTAATAAATTTGAAATTTGTTCATGTAATAGTAAATAAGAAATTTACTATAGCAAAAGGCACATGTCATGGTAAACTTAGAATTTAGTTACTAGATATATATTGACAAAATAAAAGATTTTTCAAGAATTCTTTATATTGCTCGTTCTCATGATAAGTTGATGGGATTAACTAATGTTGGGACTGAATTCCCTAAATTCTAAAAGTATAAAAGTGTAACACCTCCAAATTCATTCGACCTAGTCTATGTAAATGCACAAGAGAAGCTGAGAAAATGAATAAGAAAAAACACTAGGAGAAACCACGAAGGGTCATGTACGGCCCATAGAGTGATCTATGACCCATATATGGGACCTCATTATTGCCCATGTGACTTAACAAATTTTACTAAGTCTGAGGCTCATGTACGAGTCCTTCTACGAACCATATTTTAATCAACGAGCTATAGAATGGGTCGTGATTCAATGCTTCAAAAAACTAATTTTTCTGGGTCTTGAACCACAATTAATAGGATGGCCCATCATTCCTTTTATGGCCTGTAGAAAGGGGTCTCATAGATCCTATGTCAAATTTCCAGTAATTCACTTTTTGGGCACCCACCATCTAGAGAGGCACTTATAGCCCGTAAGTGGAACCATGGTCGGTAGACGGTGTTTCGTGGTTCCATTCAACATTTTTAGAGGGGTATTTTCGTCTTCTCTTACTCTTTTTAATTAAAACTCATGACATTTTGGACTTGTTTTGGACCCCTTATCAGTGCCCTAAGGGTATTACACCTCATTAAAAACTTAGAACTTTAGAGAGTATCCATGAGAGGGAGAAAAGCTTGGTTCCAAGTATGCGATTGTAGATTGTCCAAGCATTGACTGTTTTTCAAAATTCCAGGTTTGTAAGGCTACATAAATCATGGATTGAATTCATTCTCGCATCCTTTTTCTATACTCAATCAGATGGAGTCATAGAGATTGAGTAATATAATCCTATAATCTTAACCTTTGAGTTATTTCTAATGCATTGTTAAGTTTTCATATATAATTATGAACCAATATGATGAGTTGTATCCTGATTTTGTGTAGTTGGAGTAGTAAATTACAATTATCTTTATGAACCCTAAATTGCATCATTCCTTGAGATTTTTTGCATTGATTGAGTTGAGATTATGATTTTGATGTTTCGAGTTGAGTAATTTGAGCGTGATTGAGCATGAGGAGCCTACTACTTGTTCATGCATATCTATATAATGAGTCTCTTATGTATTTCATGTGGTGAACATGATTAAGTGGAGTCTAGATGACCGTTTGAGTCTGAGTTAGAGTCTGGATTGCATGCATGAATGATGTTTTGATAGGTTGAGCTGTTGAGTGATTGAGTTGAGTCTGATCGGAGAAAAACATAAAAAGAAGAGATTGATTTGATTGATATAGACATGTTTTAGTTTTAGGAGGAGTATTGAGCATCGATATGGGAAAAAGTAGAAAACTACTCTAATCCATAAACTACATTGCCAGCGTAGGATAGTTGCATTATTAACTCGGGCGATTCATGTCCCGAAAAGATGGACATTCATTTTGGATCCAAGAGAGTTGATCTTTCTTTAGCTTGACAAGTTTTGGACGGGTGTGGCAATGACGTCGCCTTTATTATACATCACCAAACTAATGGTTGGGGGACTGGATGTCAGTTAATAGAAACTCCTAAGCAACACTTGATTGAGCATACAATGATTTAAATCGAGTTACATAAAATTTAGTCTATTTTCAAAGCATAATTTATTCTTGAATTTGCATATTCATTGAGTTGAGTTACATGTTGTTAAGTTGATTGTTATATTCTATGTACTGACGCCCATTTAGGTTTGTATCATTAATGATGTAGAACATGTGATAGAGGCCTTCAACAAGAGCACTATTGAAGTCCAAAGTCTTGCTTCCAGATTTGGTGAACCCTCCTTGCTATTCAGAGGAGCATTTTTATCATTTATTTAGTATTTTTTATTTCTTTCGATTGGATTAGACATGGCCTATCATGGTACTGTCCAGATTGTTAGATAGAGTCTCTATAGACATTGAGTAGAGGACCGTCGATGGTTATTTATTTTCCACCATTGTTCATTGGAAATATTTATTGCGGTGAGTATTTAGTCAGTTGATTTACTTTTGAACCCCACTTTAGTATTCTTTCGTTGTTTATGAGTATGATGTGACGACAAGACTAGGTGTTTCTCTTGGGGGGTCAGTGATGGTTCTTCAAGTACCGGCCACACCAACAGTACCTCCTGGGGCATAACAAACTTGGTATCAGTGCACAATGTTCGAGTATCCTAGAGAGTCTATGAAGCCATGTCTAGTAGAGTCATTTTTATAGGTGTGTTGTGCACCACACTTTATAAGCAGGAGGCTATGGGACATTAGGAAGGGTTACACTTCTTTTGTATCCTGAGTTCGTGCGATAGAGCTTAACTCTAAAAACTCTTTTCTAATTCATATGTTATGCATTTGCAGATCATACCTCCCAAGCATACTACCAAATAAACAGATACCCTAGCTGGCAATACTGAGAATCCCACTTCAGAGGTGCCTACTCAGATGGAGATGAGGGTTCGAGGTCGACCAACTAGAGCCACTGGGGTTCCACAGGTACCTACTACTTTACCTACTTCTACTATAGAGGCTGATTTCAGAGGAACTATCACTATGCTCACCCAGTTCATAGTTGCCCAGAGTGGGAATAGGGGTTCACAATCTCCTAATTTTAGATCCAAAGAGCCAACTGCTACAACCAGGCTTAGGGATTTTTTTAGGATGAACCCATCTCTCTTCACAGGGTCAAAGGTTAAGAAAGATGTCACGACCCAAGCCTAGGGCCTAGACGTGACACGATGCAAGGGGAACTCGAAGGGACCCCAAGCAAGCCTCTTAGCATATCGTTACACATCCTTGGTCGCGTAAGTAATAAAATAGCAACATAAGAGTAAAAATAGGGATGACTGGGGCTAAAGGGCATCATTCATGTCAAAACAACAAGAGTCAAGAGAGAGTCAAAGCTCACAACATTTCACATTACATGTCCAACAACACCTCTAATACATAGATAAGAGCAGGGGCCAAGACAAGCAACTGAGCTCACCCTCATAGTCAATATTTACATAAAAGAAAGGTAGTTCTAGAACATAGTAAGAGATCATAAGCAATGTCCCCAAAATGAAGGACTCACTAATAAGCTTGAGTGGAAGTGTACTAGCCATGTGGATGAAGATACAGCAAAGAGCTTGAGAGATGTCGTACTAGCCACATAGAGAAGGATGATCAACCAGTGCTCCGGTTCCTACATGGTGGACATCATGTAGGTATAGAGCATGTGTTAGGATGTTTGAATATACAAAGTATGTAGGATGCAATGCAACAAGTGATAAGTACCATAATCAAACTGCATATCATAGACAATAAATAGACATATAGCACTATGGCATGTATAAATGATACTTGAAGTAAACTCATGCTTATATAGAACATAATCCATGTGTAAGGAGTGACCACTTTTGTGCAATCCAAGGCCTACCACCTCTTTGGAGAGGCGTATGAGGTACAATCCCCTTCATGAGGTTGATGAAGTACAAACCCCCTAACAAGGTTGATGGAGTACAAACCCTCCAACAAGGTTGATGGGTATAAACCCCCCATAAGGTTACACTGACCTAATAGGGATGTCTATATAAGTTGTTTCCATGGAGAATACCTATGGGGTTGCATGGAGATTGTTGGGTTCTTATGTTTGTTGTGTTCTCGAGGCGATCGAGGTATAAACCCCTCAACAAGGTTACCTGGGCCTATAACCTCCCAGATAAAACTTGGTCATCCCTAACACTGTTGAGATAATATCATACATATATATTTCTTTCATCATCATATAGTCATTCATCTCATAAGACATGCATTGGACCTTCAATTCCTCAAGAAATCATACTCGGATATTTTATCAAACACTTGGCAGGTGTGTAATGCTAGTGTAAAACCATGCAATTCACAAGTGAAATCATGCTAGAAATTTCAATGTAACATTAATCTTGTTATGGTCGGTGCTCTAAGTAAGGTACCTATGAGTAGCCTAGCATATGTTGATGATGGTGGCAAAGGGGTGACTAGAGAGGTTCATCGGTTGGCTAGATTAGGGGTTAGGTTGGATGAAGTTGAGCATAGTGGTGTAGTATTCTTGATGGTTCCAAATCTTCTTCGGTTGGGGTGGTCTAGGTTAAGCAAGGCTTTTATTTCGTCTTACTACGGTTGGATGTGTTGGGTGAAGAGATGGTAGAGTGGAGGTTGTCTCCCAAGGGGGAGATGGTGGTTTATGGTACCAAAGTGGACTAGATGGGTTTAAGGTTGACAATTGAGCTTGGGATTGTGAGTCCTTGTAGAATCTAGAGTGAGGTTGGTAAGGTTGCTTAAGGATTGGGAATGGCCTAGGGATGTGGATATGACTATTCGATTTCCATGTGACTATGACAAGGTGGTACATGGTGATCCAAGTGCTATGGTGCCTTTCAAGGATTTGGGGTGTGTGTGTGATGGAGTTCATTGAAAGAATGTCAAGTGGAAGGTATGTCTCAGGGAGTCGAAGGGGGCATGGTGAAATGACATCCGTACCTCATTCATTCCTATTTGAGCTTATGACAATATGTCCAGTCCTTTTATGATTCCAAGCTTGATGTTTCAGCCCCTATGTCATTCATATGCATTTATGTTTAAGTTGGCAAGTTCATGATGATTTTACACTTATGTTGAGATTTTGAAAATGGTGTTTTAGATGTAATATTGCATTTTTGTTGGGGATGATTTGTTTATGATCGCTCTTGTCATGTATGTCTCTTTTACATTCGGGGACGAATATTCCCAAGGGGGAGATATTGATGTTTTACATTTAGGGGTGAATATTCCTAATAGGGAGATATTGAAACGACCCTAAAAGTGCCCAAAAATGTGCCTCAAAAGTGCCCAAAATTGTATTTCCATATATCTCAAAATTCGTGATCGATATCGAAAATACAAATTCATATTCTTGTTTAGGGGGGTCAAAATTAGGGGGAAAGGGGTATAATCCTGATTTAAGAGCTAAAGATTAGCAATTTCATTTCGTTATTTTTCCTATCCAAAATCGATCTACAATAGTGCCATGATGCGCAGCTGTCGCGGACATGTATTAATTTTGCCTCCGCGATAGGTTCACGTCGCGGACCTATGTATTTTGTTGCCAATGATTTTTATTTTGGTCCAAGGCTTTTGGGTCTTCGATCTAAGCCTTCCCATACGAGAAAACACTTATACTTAGCATTATTTCACCCTCAAATCAGCCAAGACATTTCCCAATACTCACTTAAACCCGTAGTCCTATATTTTTCTCAAGATTTAAGTCTCAAACCCTCATCCAGATTTCAAGGTTCTCCTTCAAGCTTCAAGTCTCCATCTCCGATCTTCACCAAAGGTTCTCCAAAAGCTAAGTTATGTGGGTTTTAGCCATTGGGTCCTTCCACCCATGGTGCCTTACTATCCTTTTTTCTAAATTTACATGATTTAAAGTTGATTTTACAAATGGGTTTAATAGTATGAACATGTCTATGAACTATGTTAAAGCTATGTAAAGTTGTGACTGTTTTGCTATGTTTTGAGCTATAAATCTTGGATCTATTGTAAGAATTGATGAGGGGTTTTGATGTATACTGATTGAGGTTGTTTCAAGGTATTGATTTATGGGTTTATAATAGATTTACTTGCATGATTTCATCCCTAAATTGTATGGTCTTATACTACCATTTCACACCTGTCAAATGTTTGACAAAATGTCCGGCTACAGTGCATGATTTCATCTCTATATTTCATGGTTTTATACTAGCATTACACACCCATCAAGTATTTGATAAAATGTTTGACTAGGGTTTCTTGAGAAATTGAAGGTCTAATGCATGACTTATGAGTTGAATAGTGCTACGATGATTATATAATAACTTCATGATGATGATAGGGATGTCCATATGAGTTATTTCATGGGAAGGTACCTATGGGGTTGCATGGAGATTGTTGGGTTCTTATGTTTGTTGTGTTCTTGGAAAAATGAGAAGTTCTTTCTTGATGATTGAAATGTAATTATTAATTCGCTACGCTTGCTTGCGCCTATCGGCTAATTCTATTGCCAGCTAGTTATGGTTGGATGAGCTAGTTCTATGATTCCTATCGAAAAGGTCATGCCATAAGGTAGAGTGACTAATGATTCCTACCGAAAAGATCATATCATAAGGTATGGAATCCTACCGAAATGGTCATGCTGTCAGGTAGAATAGCCAATTGTGCCTACCGAAAAGATTGTATCGTAAGGTATGGACATCCTACTGAAAAGGCTATGCTATAAGGTAGAATAGTCAATTGTTCCTACCGAAAAGATTATATCATAAGGTATGGACATCCTATCGAAAAGGCCATGCCGTAAGGTAGAATAGCCAATTGTACCTACCAAAAAGATTATATCGTAAGGTATGAACATCCTACCGAAAAGGGCATATCGTAAGGTAGAATAGCCAATTGTGCCTATCGAAAAGATTATATTGTAAGGTACGGACATCCTACCGAAAAGGCCATGCCGTAAGGTAGAATAACCAATTGTGCCTACTAGAAAGATTATATCGTAAGGTATGGACATCTTACCGAAAAGGCCACACCATAAGGTAGAATAGCCAATTGTCCCTACCGAAAAGATTATATCGAAAGGTATGGACATCCACCAAAAAGGCCATGCCGTAATGTAGAAAGACTAAAGGTTCTCACCGAAAAGATCATATCGTAAGGTGTGGAAATTCTATTGAAAAGGCCATGCAATAAGATAGAATGAACCACATTTCCTGCCCAAAAGATGATATCTTAAAGTAGGAGACGTCTTATACTACCTACCAAAAAGACTATGTCATATGGTAGGGGTATTGATAACATTTCCTAAAAAGGTTATACCGTAATGTAAGTAGGGGTCATTTGGTCTATTTCATGAAGTTTGGTTCAAAGGGGTTTGAGTATGTTTCCTATATTGAGTTTACATTCCTTGTTCATGATTGACAAGCATTTTTTACCTTAAACATTGAGCAGGCATGTCATATTGATGTTATACCTATCCTTTGCTTATGATTATGCACTTCGATTATGGTACCTATCCCCGGCAAGTATTGCATCCCACATACTTTGTATATTCAAATATACTAACACATACTCTATGCCTACATGATGTCATTATGTAGGAACCGGAGCCCTACTTAAGCTTCTTCGTCCACGTGGCTAGTACGACTTTACTTAAGCTTGTTGGTGCACCCTCCTTTCCGAGGATGTTACTTATAATCTCTTGCTATATATTAATATTTTCTCTCTTTTGATTATGTTTTGACTATGAAGGTGAGCCTGATTGTTTTGTCTGGGCCCCCGCAGTTATCTTTATGTAGTAGAGGTGTTGTTGGACATATGGTGTATCTATGTTATAAGCCTTGACTCTATTGAGTCTTGTTGCTTATGGTATAAAAGAGGTTCCCTTAGTCCCAATTTCCCTTGTTTATGCTTATCTTTTATTATCAATTTAATGGCTTTCGCAACCAAGGATGTGTAATGATATGCTATGAGGCTTGTTTGGGGTTCCTTCGGATTCTCCATTCGCCGGTCATGTCTAGGCCCTAAGCTTAGGTCGTGACAGGGTGTTAAACCTTAATCACCTTACCAGCGGTGTTAAGCCTGTACTACCTTGTTGAGAGGTAAATACCTTAATCACCTTGTCGGGGGGTGGCAAGCCCCTACTACCATGTTGAGGGCTAAGTACCTCAATCACCTTGTCAGGGGGTGGCAAGCCTGTACTAACGTGTTGAGGGGTATGTACCTCATTCGCCTTGTTGGGGGGTGGCAAGCCCGTACTACCTTATTGAGGATTATGTACCTCAATCACTTTCCAAGGGGGTGGCAAGCCTTGGAGTTCAAGTAATGCTTGGTTGGGCTATATGGATATGGTTTCTTCCTACACATGTATTATGTTCTATACAAACATCTTTTACTTCAAGCAATTATTATGCATGCCATGTTGTTAATATACTATCCATTGCTTATGATTATGCATTTTGACTATGTTGTTTATCTCTTGTTGTATTGCATCCTACATACTTAGTACATTCAAACATACTAACACATACTCTATGCCTACATGATGTTACCATGTAGAAACCAGAGCTCCTCATGATCATCCTTCTCATGGCTAGATTTGACATCTTTAAGATAAGCTTTGGTGAGTCCTCAAGTTCGGGGAAACTAGCTATGTTACTTTTGCTTATGTCATTTCTTTATATTGAACTTTATTATGATGAAGGTGAGCCCGAAGAGTGTCTTGGCCCCCGCCCAATCTATGCTAGAGGTGTTTTTGGACAAGTGATGTAATTAAGCTATGATCTTGACTCTTGAGTATCTTATGTTTTATGCTACCAAAGACTTTCCTTAGTCCCTTTATCCTTATTTACACTCTCTTGTTGTTGTTTAATTGCTTCTGCGACCAAGGATGTGTAAATGATATGCTAAGAGGCTTTTGGGGTCCCTTTAGGCTACTATTCGTGTGTTACATCTAGGCCCTAGGCTTGGGTCGTGAAATGCCTTTAGAGATGCATATGATTCATTTGGTCTTTCATATGTCCACTTTAAGGAATTGCGTAGGTGACCTGAGCTCCGTTATGCCTTTGGAGGTAATAGGTGTTGAAGAAAACTTGACATATGAAGAAATTCCTATTGAGATATTGGATATACAAGTGAAGAGAATGAGGAACAAAGGTGTAGCATCTGTTAAGGTTCTTTGGAGGAATCAACAAGTTGAAAGCCCCACTTGGGAAGCGGAAGCGGATATGAAGAAATGATATCCTTATCTCTTCCACTCTACTCAAGCCGAAGGTAGTGAGTCAATCATTTCTAAGGTGTTAAACATTGCATTGTATGCATACATATTCATGATAATATGTTTTGATGATATTTGATGCATAAGTTTGAAACTATATGAAAATGGTATTTAAATTATATTCATTCTTTCATATTGTGCTGAAATTTGCTTATTAACTCTTCTCAAGTGTATTTCCATTACATTCGAGAATGAATGTCCCCAAAGGGGAGATATTGTAACTTCTTAGATCTTAAGATAAGACCCCAGTTGTTCCTCATATGTGTATGGACTCAACTTGATGAATTAAAATGTAGTGGTATCAATTATTATGTATTCAAAGTGTATTACATACGATTTGGGGTCATAAGGCATCTCCTACATCGAGCCAAGTCCAAAGGATTCCCATGCGCTAAGTTTCGGTATGAGTTCGTATAAGAGTCAACTTTAAATGGCCATATGTCTTAACATATAATGAATTAGGTAATCCACTACGTATTCAAATTAAAGATCTTTGAATTAGCTTTCCAACACATTCAATTCCGCCTTATTCGGAGTTCGAAGCTAAAAGTTATGACCATTTTACTAAGTCTTGTCTAGGCTATCAAAAAGGGTGATGGTCAATTTGTCCACCGAATGTATTCGATAATCCACTAATTTGACCACCTAATGGATCTGAAAAGCTTCAAAAACTATCAAAGAGGCTTTCAAAGGGTCCTATTCGGCGTATCACCGAATGGTTCTGCGACGGGACCCCTGCACTTCTAAATTTACTGCCATAACTCGATAAAATGTCATTTTTTGACTTTTGATGATATCTTTACATTTTTAAAAGGGTTTTTTGACCCGTTTAACCTAAATTCACCCTTCTAACCTATTTTCATTCCCTAATAGCCTTTTCCTTCACTCATTTCAAATTTCTCTCTCAAGGAAGAAGACTCAAATACTCTCTTGAAGAACTAGCTCCAATTGCTTCCAAACTCTTTGCCCAATTCAAGATTTTCTTCAACTTTCTTCTCTATTTTGCTCTAAGTATGTGGTCTTTCTTCATACATAGGTCCTTCCACCCATGAAGTCCAAAACCTTTTTCAACCCAACCTTTAATTTAAGATTTATTTTATTATGGGTACTTCCTATTCCTTATTATATGTATGATTCATGTAAGGAATTATTATTTGTTGATTTGAAATGCATGAAATAAGTGGATTTTTATGAACCCTTTACATTACTATATTGGGTTGATGATTTTTTAAATGGGTCTTGTTAAATCTTTACCCAAAATATTATATTTTGGTCTAAATCATGAATATTATGTTTAAATGATTAATTATTGCCCTATAATTGCATGTGTTGATGGATTTTGAAAAATATCATTTCTTAAACTATTATGGGTCCTTGAATCATTATAGGCTATTTAAATTATTGCTTCAAATGATATATGTTCATGATAAGTATGCAAGCTTATGAATATTATGATCGATTAAAGGTTGCCAAGGATATTAATCCATGAAATTCCACGAAAATCACACAAGTTTCTGAAGCCCTTTGATGTTATGATGCACCCTCTTGTGAAAAAATGCTCACTTGAAGGGGTTAGGATTTTAATGAACTACTCCTCTCATGATGCTATGATTTATAAATTTATATATGTTATGATTATACTTATGTTTATGTATTCTGTTGGACTAGATTAGCACCGAATGGATCTTAAGGTGGGGGAATTATCCTGAAGGATCCTTATAAAAGCCTCTTTGATTCATAAATACATTCCACCATATGTAAATGGGCATACGCTAGTAAATCCAACTAAGTCATGTAGCACCCACTAAAAGGACAATGTCGTAAGGTGAAGGTATGATCTACCTTGGCAAGTAGGCTACTCCTTTTTTGATGTGGATGAAATATTGAGATTCCATATAGTAGCTTGCATGGTTTTAAGTTTCAGTTAAGGTCTCCTCCCACATAGGTATATCTTCTATGCATGTTTTTATTAAAGCATTGATCATTCATATCATATTGAGTTTTTGCCCCTTCTGTGATTATGCATCTTGTCTATTATGGCTTATGATTGTCCTTGTAGCATTTCTCCTCGCATACTTAGTACATTCAAAGTACTAATGCAAAATATTTTCGTATATGATTTAACCATGAAGGGAATTGAGCTCTTTCCCATCCACCTTTCGTGGCTAGTTTGATTCACGAAGACATTACTTGTGGTGAGTCCTCCATTTCGAGGACAACATCCATTTTCTATCTACTGCACTTATGTTATAACGTTGCTACTATTATTACTTACTTTTGAGGGTGAGTCCGGGACATGTTTTAGTCCCCTTTCCACTCATGACTAGAGGTATTGTTGGATAATATGTTATGTATAACTTATGCAGCACTTAAGTATCTTTGGAGACTTTCCCTTAGTCTCTATCCCATACATGATGTTGCTTTGATTATGTTAGCAATTGGTGAATACCTTGAGTCCCTAATTGATGTACCACCAAAACACGACACTTTTGATGTTTTAAACTAGAATTTTGTATGTTCCCAAAGTGATGTTAGTAGGTTTGATATGTTTTTGTATTGATTTTGTAGGATTTTAAGAGTCGAGATGTTTTTGGTCTAAGTTGTGTAAATTACAGAATTCTAAGGTTTCACGAGGCCTTCTATGGATCGTGGTTCATTCCAGAAGTCGTGGCTGGTTTTCATGGGTTAGATCCAGTGAAAGGCTGATTTTTAGGAGTTGAAGATACGTTTTACCATACAGGTCATAAAACATTTGATGACCCCATACCTGTCGATGTTCTAAAGATAAAAAAATATGCATAAGTTCTGAACCATTATATGACGAAGGTCCCATGGGTTGTAAGTCAAGTGATGGGTCGTACAGTAGTTCATTCCTTGAGGATCAAAGATTTTGTAGAATTGCTGAAGAGATACTAGACGAAGCCTTTTATGGGTCATAAGTCAGAAGATGGTCTGTAGGAAGGGTTCTTATATTGAGGATAGATTATAAGCATTGTTGTCTACGAAGGTCAGTCATGGGCCATGATTTCATCTACGACTCGTAACTTTGTTCATCTAAGTTCCCAATTCTAGTTTTTTTATTTCATTTGGGATTCAGTTTCTACTTATTGTAAATAGGTTTTTAGGTTCTTTTAGATAGAGAGAGCAGTTAGAACGTCCAGAACTTGTTACTTGACACTATTAATTTATTCTTGTGGATTACTTTTGATGTTGGTTTCGAGTTATAACATTATGAATTTTGTGAAGATTCTGAATTTTGTATTCTATAATTTATCATTGTAAGTGTTTAATTATGCAAATCCATAACATAATTCTTTTATCTACAACGAATATGAGTAGCTAAATTTACAACTACGATTATGGGAACTATGATGAACTAACATAGTAAAAACTCAAATAATTTGTAATCCTTGGAAAATGTGCATGCATGTATTATTTATCTCTTCATTTTGAATGCTTTGTAATAGTTACAAACATTAGAGCTCGCCTAATATGGGATCAAGGAGGTAATGAATAGGAAAAGAGATACAATAATAGGACTTGATGTGATTACACTTGTCTTATCAAACTAAACAGATGAAGGGATGGTTGTATTGGGACAAGGTAAGGGTTAGTAATGCAACACCGTGGGGATGGATCAAGTCACGTGGTGAAATTTTCCTAATGCCTGAACAAAGGGTTAGGCAAACATAACTTACAGTTTTGCATGCTACACACTAGAAAAGGTTGCGATTATCTGGCTACACTAAGTTAGGAATTCATGAGGAACATGATACCCTATTTACTTCTCTTATTGATTTCACAACACTTGCACTTGAGTAGTTGATTCTAGTTTAGGTTTATTTATTGCATTTTATCAACCCCCCCTTGGTAAATATGTCGACTAATTCATCCTGATTAATTCTAATTACTCTAAGGTTCTATATTTGAATAGTGGTCGCTTATAATTTGATTGGGAGGTTGATGATGTGATTCGTCATCCTGATTAATTCTAATTACTCTAAGGTTCTATATTTGAATAGTGGTCGCTTATAATTTGATTGGGAGGTGAAGCTTGAGTGTGATCTAATTTTTGCATCATTTCAGGGAATATGACTTTTAGATTAGTCTAATTAAAGTGATTTGTGAGTTAATACTTATTTTCTCTATTTTAGGTTTTTTATTTTCTTTCATCATACAGGTGTAGTGTATGCCCAGTACTCATAGTTGAGGCATACCCTTGACTCCATTTGATCCAGAGATTCAAAAAACATTACGAAGAATAGCCTAGGATAATGCAATTAATGTTGCAAACCTTGCACACAATCTGAATAATGATGACCCACCATCACTTAAGGATGTGAATCCACCACCACAACGTCAACAAGCAGCTGCTAATGCATTGAATCCATACAGACTTGACCCAATAGTAGTGGATATCACTGGAGCTATTGTATTACCTCCTCTACAAGAGGATACTAAGTTTTTTATATTGAGTGGGTTACTTCAGATATTGTAGAATAGAGGGTTATCTGTGGGCTTGCCATTGGACGCTCGGCATAACCATCTACATAATGTTGTTCTTGTTTGCAAAAGCATGATAGGAAATTAAAATCTATCCATGGATGCCGTTGGGATCCATATCTTCTCCTTATCTCTCATAGATGAAGTGATAGTATGGTTAGTCAAGCTTCACAGAGCTCTATCACTACCTGGGCAGAAATGCAGAAAGCCTTTTTTGAGAGGTATTTTCCCAAATTAAAGAAGTTGAAGCTGAAGGATCAGATAAATAACTTTGAGCAATTGCCCAGTAATTCAATTAGTACTACATGGGAGCGATTCATAAAGTTCTTGAGAAGTGTTCTAGACCTTAAAATTATTGATGATTGCTTAGTGGTGATCTTTTATTGGGCATTAGATAATAATTGCAAAGTAGTTGCTGACACCATAACTAGAGGCTTATTTATGTATTGCACTTTTCCTGTTGTTGCTGAGCGACTAGAGAAGGTAGCAAAGACTAATCGTGCATAGGTCACAAGGGATAAGTTGATGACCAAGAACTCTTTTGCAATGACTTCCAATCTAGAGCAGGCCAAGATCAATGAAGATGTAATGCAAGCATTGGCTCAGATTAGTACTAATGTGAGTTTATTGATGAAGCAGACTTAAGAGCGAGTAAATGTAGTTAGTCACCAATCCATAGTAGGCCAAGATCAATGAAGATGTGATGCAAGATCTGGCTCAGATTAGTACTAATATGAGTTTATTGATGAGATGTGATGCAAGATCTGGCTCAGATTAGTACTAATATGAGTTTATTGATGAAGCAGACTCAAGAGTGAGTGAATGCGGTTAGTCACCAACCAACACATGCACTCATGTTTGAAGAACCATATTTTGAGGAGGATAGTTGCTTTATGAAAAATTAGATGGGATATTTTTAGACCAATGCCTAAGGGTCCAATCAAGAATATTAGCGCCAAGGTCAAGGGAATTAAGGTCGGAACTATAACAGGGACACTGTTCGACCATCATCTCATTAGAATATTAGCGCCAAGGTCACGGGAATTCTGGTCGGAACTATAACAGGGAGAATAATTGAGGTGGTTACTATAACAAAAATAGGGGACAAGATAGAGATGGTGATTAGGGATCACAGAGATAGGTACAAAAATAATTAGTATGTGCCACCGTATAATCATGATTCTAGAGCTGGTAGTTCTAGGATTGAGGAGATATTTGATAAGTTGTTGACGAAGGCTACCACTGAAGATGAGACTTTGAAGGGGATGAAAGCTGACATTGCAGGTATTAATCAGAAGATTGAGTCTCATTCTATGTCTATTAAGTAGTTTGAGCAATAATTTGGTCAAATGTCTACACAGGTGAACCAGCATCAGAAGGGTACATTGCCAAGCAACATAGTGCATAATTCGAAGAATGATGAGCAGTGCATGACAGTAACTACAGAGGTGGAAAGCAGAGAATCAACCTACCAATGCCAGTAAATGATGATGTGATTCGTGAGAAGACAGTAGAAAGAAAGGATCCAGAGATGGAGAATGAAAAAGCCAAGGATAGGGTGAGTAATGAAATGCTAACACCAAGGAACTTGAAACCCATACCTAGGCCTCCACCACCTTTCCCTCAAAGACTCAAGAAGAAGGAAGAGGATAGGAAGTCGTAGAACTTCATCTCCATATTGAAACAGTTACCTATTAATCTCCTTCTTATTGATGCATTAGAGAAAATGCCCGAGTATGCTAATTTTATGAAGGATTTTGTTACCAAGAAGAGGACTATGAGTCAGGATCTTGCTCATAATCTTCACCATTGAGGAGCTATTGCTACAAGGTCCTTGGTGCAAAAAAAAAGAGGATCCCGGAGCATTCACCATACCTTGCACCATTGGAGTCTTCAACTTTGCAAAGGCTTACACATATTAGGTGCCAACATCAACTTAATGCCTCTTGTGGTGTTCAAACAGCTAGGGATGAGATCCCCTACATCAACTACAATACGGTTTTTAATGGAAGAGAGGACTGTGAAGAATCCTATAGCGATACTCTATGGCATACTAGTTTGAGTTAAGAATTTCATATTCCCCACAGACTTCATGATACTTAATAGTGAAGTCAACTTTGTCATTCCAATCATCTTGGAAAGACCTTTCCTAGCCACTGGATGAGCATTAGTGGATATGCGGTTGGGTCAACTCAAGTTTAGATTGAATGATGAAGAAGTTGTCTTCAATGTCTACCATGAAAAGACTTGATGATCGAAAAGTGGTCTCTATTATTGAAAGCATTGATGAAGTGCAACAAGAGGTACCAATTAAAGAAATACTAGGTGTCAAAACCCTTGAGGTTGTATTGATAAATTTTATGAGTGATGGCATTCTAGACTATGATGAGATGATTAAGGCACTTGGAGCACCTTGTTATCAATAGCACAACCTCAAGCTTGAGTTGGCTTTGAAGAATCGCACATCCCCACTGACTCAACCATCCATTGAGGAGCCACCGATATTGGAATTGAAGGTCTCCAGCCCATCTGAGGTATGTGTTTTTGGGTACTAACAATACTTTGCCTTTTATTATTATTGAAGACCTTAATGATGAACAATGGATGCATTAGTTTTGGTACTCGAGCAATTCAAAAAGGCTATTAGATGGATGATTGCAGACATTATTGGCATCCCACCTTGCATATGCACTCACAAGATTCAGCTAGTCAAGGACTATAAGCCAAGTATTTAACACCAAGGATGTCTCAACCCACAATGCAAGAGGTTACGCACAGAGAGATCATTAAGTGGTTGGATGCTTGTGTGATATATCTAATTGCTGATAGTGAATGGCTGAGTCCAATCCAATGTTTTCCAAAAAGGGGAGGTATTAATATGGTCTAAAATTCTAGCAATGAGTTAATTCCTATGACACCAGTCATAAGTAGAAGGGTTTTCATGGGCTATGAAAAACTCAATGCATCGACAGAGAAAGATCGCTTCCCTATGTCATTCATAGACTAGATGCTAGATCACTTGGCAGGTAAAAATAGGTATTATTTTCTTGATGGTTATTTGGGCTACAATCAGATTTCCATTGCTCTAGAGAACCAAGAGATGACAACCTTTACATGTCCCTATGGCACTTTCGAATTTAAAAAGATGCAATTCAGATTATGTAATGCACCGACCACATTCTAGAGATGCATCATATCTATCATACATGGTGAAGGACACTATAGAGGTGTTTACGGATGACTTTAGTGTGGTTGGAGATTCATTCAAGGATTGCATGAGGCATTTGCATGATGTGCTTCAGAGGTGTGAAAAATGTCATCTTGTGTTGAAATTGAGAAAAATGTCACTTTATGATGAAGGAAGGCATTATGTTAGGACACTAGATCTCCATCAAAGTTATTAAGATTGATAGAACAAAAGTTGAGGTTATTGAGAAACTTCCTCTACTAATCTCTATTAAAGGTGTGAGAAGTTTCTTAGGACATGCAAGCTTCTATAGGCACTTCATAAAGGACTTCTCAAAGATTGCACACCCTTTGTGCAAGCTACTTGAGAAGGATACTAAGTTCATGTTTGATGATGCATGTCATAAAGCATTTGAGGAGTTAAAGTAGAGGTTGATATCAGCGCCTATTATAGTTTCTCCAGAAGGGACTCAACCCTACGAGATCATGTGTAATGCATGTGGGATCGCACTTGGTATAGTATTGGGATAGTGCAAAGACAAGATTCTACATCCTATCTACTATGCCAGTAAAGCCCTAAATGCAGCATAGAAAAACTACATTGTCACTGAGCAAGAGTTACTTGTAGTGGTTTTTGCATTCGAGAAGTTCAAATCCTATCTTTTGGGGACCAAAGTCATTGTACATACTGACCACTTAGCATTGAGGTACTTTATGGCGAAGAAGGATGTAATACCAAGATTGATTTGATAGGTACTTCTTCTTCAAGAGTTTAATTTTGAGTGATTAACAGATTGGGGACAAAAAATCAGGTTACAAACCACCTATCCAGACTTGGGGACAAGGTCATGGTAAAGTCCAACGATAGGGTGGAGATTGATGATTCATTCCTTGATGACAGAGTGTTAGAATCATCTTATGATTTGATACAATGGTTCACGGACTATGCAAACAAATTAGTTAGCAATATTGTGCCACCAGATTTGACTTTGCACCAGCTTCAGAAGTTTATGTCTGATGTGAGAGTTTTTCTAGGATGATCCATATTTGTTTCGTGTCTGTGTAGATGGGATTATTCGTCATTGTGTTCCTAAGGTGGAGATGATAAGCATATTGGAGGCTTGGCATTCATCCTTGGTCGGTGGGCATCATAGTGGAATTCGGACAACACATAAGATCTTACAGTGTGGCTACTATTTGCCATCCATCCACGAAGATACCCATGAGTATGCTAAGGCTTGTGATAGGTACCAGAGAGAAGGTGGTGTTTGCCGCAAGCACGAGCTCTCTCTAAAGCCCATTATGGTGATCGAGTTGCTTGATATGCGGGGGATATACTTCATGGAGCCATTCGTCAGTTCTTATGGGAACAAGTATATTCTGGTTACTAAGGTCTATGTCTCAAAATGGGTGGACATAGTGGAGCTTCCTAATAATAAAGGTAAAAGTGTCACAACATTCCTCAAAAGAAATATTTTCTCTAGGTTTGGGACTCCTCAGGCAATTATCAGTGATGGAGGTTCACATTTGGGCAATAGGTTGTTCAAGGTTCTTCTTTAGAAGTATGATGTAAAACATAGAGTGGTAACACCTGACCATCTATATATGAGTGGGCAAGTTGAGGCATCTAACAAGGAGATCAAACAGATTCTATCCAAAACTGTGAATGCAAATCGCATAGATTGGTCATGAAAGCTTGATGATGCATTATGGTCATACTGGATAACATTCAAGAATCCTATAGGTATTTCTCCTAACCAACTTATTTTTGGTAAAGCTTGTTACTTACCTGTAGAGCTTTAGCACAAGGTGTTGTGAGTACTCAAGAAGCTGAAACTGGATTGGAGTGATGTTGCAAACTCAAGGTTGATCCAACGTAATAAACTTGATGAATTTTGTTTGAGGGCATGTGAGAGCTCACCCCTGTAAAGGGAAAAGATGAAGATGCAGCATGATCATCGCATTGGAGCATCGCCAATTCACACCAAGAGACTTGGTTTTGCTATATAACTCAAGGTGGATATTGTTTCCTAGAAAACTCAAGTCCAAACGGGTGGGACCTTTCAAAGTTACACATATTTTCACCATGGGGCTGTTGAGTTGGACAAGAAAAATGGAACGAGGTTCAAAGTGAATGGTGAAAGAATCACACCATACTTTGGCAATGTTGAGGAGGTGCAGATAGTATAAGCATGGGAACTTGGTGAAGTTTGAGTAACCAAGTAGTCTCGGTCATGTTGCGACACTAATATAGGCATTACTTGGGAGGCAACCCAAGATATTAGTTGTAATTCTTATGTAATTTTGGTAGTTTTGCTTTTGTATTCATAAGTAGTTTAATTTTCATTTTTTGTTGTAATTTCTCTCACAGACTGGGAAATTATAAGGTAACAGTTTGTTTTGCTAAAAATGTGCAGGAACAGGGTTTAGGCAACAAACCAGTGCAAAAAGTGAGAAAAGTTAAGTCTACAATTGGTTCCACGGGTAGTGATTTACACCACGATCTGTATATTAACTCATAAATCTATTTATAATAGGTAGGAATATGTGCAATCCAGTTGATGAGCCAATTTTATGACTCGTAGATACATATGCAGGCCATGAATGGGGTCCATGCATGGACTCCAGGTAAGATTCTAAAAATTTGCTAAGTGTTGGAGGTACCTACAAACCTAACCGATTCCATAATTGAGGTTTTGTGGGATCGAAGTCCCACTTTTACCCGAACCAGTAAAAGGGAGTTGAAAAAGGCATAATCAAATTAACCCTCATTTTAATTCTAATTTTCAATGAATATTAAACCTTACTCTCCATCCCCAAAGTTCGATAACCACGACCACACCACCATACTTTTCGGCTAGGATTCTGGCCACCCACCTACTATTCCAACAAGTTAGGGTTCCAAGAATTTTGGGCTCTTGGTAGTTTTCTCGGCCTTTTTTCTCAATATTCCAGTACTATGGCTCCCTGTCCTAAGACAAACGAGATACAAGCATTACGGGACCAACTTCGTGATAAGCCTACATACTTTGAGGCCAGTCGTGCGGCCAGTGGATCTTAGAAAATGCTCAATGTCTAGCCAGACAAGGGCATGGAGCGATGACATACCAGGGTGGCATTTATACAAATAGTATTAGCCCATACATAGGCCATAGTTGCTCATCCTCCCCAGTCTAAGGAGGGAGGTGCCCAACAGAGCAGCTCAATCTCAATGACAGACTCTGACAAAGGGGTCGATTGGGGTCTAGAAATGGAGATGGCTCTGGTTCAAGTGAGGAGTCAGGATCTGAGTCTGCAGAGTCTACCCCAACATGAGCCCCTATAGCTGGATTGATAAGGAGATGGTGTGCTCGATGCATACAAAACATATACAAGAAGGACATCCTGCAGCACAACAAGGGTTAATAGGCTCGTACTATTTTGAGGATTGAGAAGTAGGACTTCCAAATTTGACATCATTCCCATGCTCAAAGACACCATGACCTTGTACCACTTAGATTGGCTAGCAGTTCTATTAAGGAAGTATTTCCCAGCACTAGTTCGAGAGTTTTACCCATCTTATGCTACTACCATTATTGAGGCAACACCGAAGAAGGGGAAGCCCCTTTCACAGTGTCGATATACACAGATAATGGTAAGTGGAGTCCCCGACGACATGTTAGAGATCCCCATCCAGAGATTTCTATTTGATTTCGAATACTAGGCCCCTATGACCATAACAAAGTATGATAACAGGCTAGGGCAGACCAAGGACCAAGTTCTGATGAAAGATGCAGCCTAGAAGTTCATTTTGATGCGATAGATTGCTGATTACATAGATGAGTAGGGCCAAGAACCTTACTAGAAATCTAGTTCAATGCTAATAGTGAAGACTTCACTTAGCTTCATGGGTAAATTTTGGTAGGCTATTGTACATATGCGGATCCAGTTGACCCAGGTAGATAATACTTTGACACTGGACCACACTGTTTTGGTTACCGGTATTATTGCTAGTCATTATATAGATTTTGCTCATTGTATAGTAGCAGAGATGCACGAGTGTGCTTTGAAGAGGTCCACATAGATCCCATTCCCGTGTTTGATTGACAAACTATACATAGAGGTAGGGGCAGAGATCCTGCCTAATGTGACCATGATTGTCGAGGTTTAAAGGAGACAAGACAGCCTAATCAAGGCTGATGAGAATCCTGTGGCTATTTGGTGAGCACCGCATCCTTCCGTCCAACTACTAGAGATGTTTGCCAAGGCACCACAGCCTGAGCCTTCTTCCTCCGCTGCTGCTACTATAGAAACTGAGAGTCTTTCACAGACTAATATTAGGGATGAGATGGGACCCACTACTACTTTAGCTATTTACTAGTAGTCGTACCTACATGTCCTCCCACCACAGGTAAGGTATACGTGTCTACAAAGTCTATTCAGACTTTAGTACAATGATAGGTTCGCACTGAGTCTCAATAGCAGCAGCAAATATGACCTTAGGTTCGCAAGGCCATAGTAGAGTCTGAGGAGCGGTTACAGGCGCATTTCAGAGCCCCTATTAAGGAGGGACTTACATCATTTCATGGTTTTGTAGATGTATTCAAGAGGTGAGTGGACCAAAGCCTTAGATCAACCTAGACTCCTGATATAACAACTATCACGACGAAGATCTAGTAGCTCTGCACTAATATTAAATCAACGTCTTCCATACCTTTGGTGATTCCCATTACTACTAATACTTCTGAGGTGGTGGATGTATATGTTGATGAGCCGCTAGTCCACACTTCTGGTAAGAGGTGTTATGATGATGATGATCATGGGGCCATCAGGCGAGATACTGCAAGAATAGAGAGTGAGCAGTTCGAGGTTGCTAGACGAGCCTCCATTGTGGATGAGTTAGAGCAACAGGCACAGGTGCAGGAGTTGGTGAGAGGTATTAGACCCTTCGAACATGTCACCATGACTGACGAGATCACCCATCAAGCAACGGGTGGTGAGACACAGATAGATATTGTGCTTAGGCGCCCAAGTATGTCCCCTTTTGACCCCAATATAATATTTTGGTTTATTTTATTTTATTGAGGACAACGCAAATATTTTTCAATGGAGTATGGATAGTTATAAGCCTAAGCAATGTCAGAGTAACCAAGGCCTATATCTATCATAATTTTTGAGTCCACGGGATTTTCTTGCCTTTGTTTTTTCCCTAAGGACATTTATTTTCTGTTAAACTGATATGCTTAGGATATGTAAGTAGTACTAGTAGCATATTGTACTCATATTTGTCGCATATGTTAGTTTTTGTTGAAAAAATGATACCCACCTATTTTTGTGATTGATAATATGTTGTTAGGTAGTTTTGATGACAACCATGTGCAATCAATGATTGACAGTATTTGTTCTGATAAGTTAGGACTTAATTGTGATGATAATGTATTCAATGCCAAGTGTGTATAAGCATTATTACATGATTCTTAGACTGTGATTCAATTCAAAACTTGTCATGCTACTCTGACTAAGATTGTAGGTTAGCTAGTTATGAAAGGAACATAGGTCGATGTTCATATTACTCCACTTAACCTAAAACTAACCAACCAAATGCTTTATATATCCCTTGGTCCTAATGTTTGAGCCTTACATGTACCCTTTTCTTTATAGACACCTAAGTTACCAAACCTTTTTGTCTATGTAATCCTGAAATCGGCTATTGTCCCTTCTTGAATATTGGGCATATCGACTCAGGATAAAAGCCTAAGTAGAGGGTGGCTACCAAAAGTGGCCCTAGTTCATAGGTTAAATATTGTATACCTCAACTCAGGCCAAAAGCCTAAGTTAAGGGTGGTTATTGTAGGGAAATCATACCAAACGAGGAAGGAAGTGTAGTGATGTAATAGAAAAGGGGGAAATATGAAGTAGGTGCGAGAAAAATAAATAAATTCCTAAATTATGAGCTAAAAAGCAAAAGAATTGAGAAAAATAAAAGGCAATGAGCTGGAAAATTAGAATAAGGCACCCGAAAGTGTTTGAAATAGGAAAAGGGGATCTATGAGTGAAAATCAGTGTTGGTAGGGAAAAAGTACAAAATAGCACAAAGTCAAGGAGGGTGATTAGTCACTATGTTCTAAATATATTGTACCAAATTCCCTCGAGCCTACATTACAAGCTAAGAAAGTCCTATAATGATCCTAAGTCAACTAGTCCAATGTCATGGTCATGAGTACAGGGGAAGGCCTATGGTATTGTACACATTGTTCGAATATCTGCTGTGAGCATGAGTGTTTTTATAAGTCCTAAGTATTGAATTGAAATATGCCATTTTGAGTGAGATATGGAACCTTTTTTTTTCTTGTGAGAGAACTTGAATTACATGGTTGACTTTAGGTTGTCTTGATGATTGTGGCTTATCTATGTTGCCTTGCTTATTATAGTTGTGCTATTAGACATTGGTCTATATGAGTTTTTCTGATAACAGTCTTGTATATACACTGATGAGTTTGACTGGGTATCTGTGATTGATTGAGAGAAGATGAATGCCTTGAGATTAAGGTTTGTGTGTTGTTGTATTGCTTGTGTAGATTGAGTCAGTCACTTGAGGACAAACAATAATTTTAAGTTGAGGGTGTTGATGTGTCGCCAAAATAGGGCACTTTGATGCTTTAAACTTAGAATTTTGTGAGTTCTCAACGCGATGTAAGTAGGTTCGATATGTTTTTGTGTAGATTCTATGAACCATGGTTCATTCCACGAGCCGCAGTTGGGTTTCATTGGTTAAATCAAGTGAAAGGCTGATTTTTAGAAGTTGAAGATATATCTTACCAGATGGGCCATAGATCATTTAATGACCCATATACATGTCCATTTTCTGAAGATCAGAAAATATGCATAAGTGCTTAACCATTACCAGATGAAGGCTCCCACGGGTCATAAGTTAAGTGATGGGTCGTGCACTAGTTCGTGTCTTGAGGATCAGAGATTTTGAAGAATCACTAAAGAGATATCAAATGAAACCTCTTAGAGGCCATAAGTCAGAAGATAGTCTGTAGGAAGGGTTTTTATTACGAGGACATATTTTAAGCATTGTAGTCTATGAATGCCAGTCACGGGCCATGATTTCATCTACAACCCATAACTCTATTCGTTTGAGTTCTCGATTCTAGTTTTCCTATTCGTTTAGGATTTGGTTTCTACTTATTATAAATGGCTTTTTAGGTTTTATAGATGGGGAGAGCAGTTAGAACGTCCAGAACTTGCTACTTAAGATTATTACATTGTTCTTCTGGATTACTTTTGATGTTGCTTTCGAGTTATAACATTGTCAATTTCATGAAGATTTTGGATTTTGCGTTCTTAAATTAATCATTGTAAGTGTTTAATTATACAAATTCATAACATAATTCTTTCATCAACAATGAACATGAGTAGCTAAATCCACAAATAGGGTTGTGGCAACAATAAAGAACTAACGAAGTAAAAATCCAAATAATTTGTAATCCTTGGAAAGTGTGCATGCATGTATTATTTAACTCTTCATCTGAATGCTTTTAGACGGTTGCAAATGTTAGAACTTTTCTAATTCTTACTTACTGGATCAAGGGGGTAATGAATAGGAAAAGAAATATAATAACAGGATTTGACGTGATTACATTCATCATATCAACCTGAACGGATCAGATATGGTTGTACTGGGATAAGGTAAGGGTTAGTAACAATGTATTGGGACAAGGTAAGGGTTAGTAACAACACCTTGGTGATGAAGCAAGTTATATGGTGAAATTTGCCTAACGCTTGGATCAAAGGGTTAGGTAAACATAACTTATCAGTTCTGCATGCTACACACTAGAAAAAGTTATGATTATCTGGCTCCACTTCGTTAAGAAATCATGCGGAACACAATACCCTAGTTACTTCTCTCACTGATTTCACAACACTTGCACTTGACTATTTGATTCTAGTTTAGGTTTATTTATTGCATTTTATCAAACCCTCCCCTTTAGGGAAATAAGTCGACTAATTTATCCTAATTGCTTCTAATTACTCCAAGTCTAGACCTTATTCCTCATGGGATCAAACCTAACCATTATTAGGTCTATATTTGAACAACTATCCCTTATACCTTGATTGGGAGGGGTAGTTTAGGTGTGATCAAATTTTGATGCCATTGGCGAGGAATACGACTTTTTGATTATTCTAATTAGAGTGATTAGTGAGTTAATCATTATTTTATGTTTTTTGTTGTTTATGTTTTCTTTCAGCATACAGGTGTAGTGCATGGCCAGTACTCATAGTCAAGGCATCCCCTTGACACCATTTTATCCATAGATCCAAAAAATGTTATGATAAATGGCCCAGGAAAATGCAAATAATGTTGCAAACCTTGCATGCAATCTGAAAAACGATGATCCACCACACTTGAGGATGTGAATCCACCACCACAAGGTCAACAAGCAGTTGCTAATGTATGGAATCCATACATACTTGACCCTATAGTAGTGGATGTATCATGACCTAGGCATAATATAAAGAATAGAGAACTCGAAGGAACCCCAAACAATCCTCTTAAGCATACATGGCATATCCTTGGTTGCGGAAGCAAATATTAAAGCAAATAGCACAATTTCTTGAGGGAATGGGACTTTGGACTCACGCTATAGGGATGTTGTGGGGAAGAGGATTAGCATAAATCACATAACAAATAAAGTCTAAGGGGAAGGTAAGTATGACTCACGGTATGAGGGCAATTAGGGGCTTACGACTTCCATCCCATCCGTATAACAAACATTCAACACATAAGAGAGAATAAGGGACTAAGGGATTCTTTCATATTACCTATCATAATAAGAGTCGGGCTCAATACATAAATATACAATATCCAACAACACCTCTAATAAAAATAGAACGGTAGCCAAGACATCTCCCAGGGTCACCTTCAATATATAGTATCCAAAAATATACAAGTCTAAATAAGGCAAGAAAGTAATGCCTATTGTCCTTAAAGTGGAGGACTCACCAAAAATGATCTTCAACCAAATCATCTAGCCACGTAGAGGAGGATGGAGGGATAGGAGCTCTGGTAACTATATGGTTAGATCAGGTGGCACAAAGTATGCATTAGTACCAGAAATGTACTAAGTATGTGAGGTGTAATGTAACAAGGAACATACGGCAAGGTTAAACAATATGCGTAATCATAAACAACAGGTAGAAGCTCAATATGGCATGAATGCTCAATGCCATAGTCAAAATATACATAAAGGATTATCAAATCATATAACATATCATACATAGATGGGAAGGGACCATAACTGACATATAAGACCGAGCGAGCTACTACTTGGAATTCTGATGTTCACTCCACACTAGACTAGAAGTGGTCTACTTTGCCAAGGTAAACCAAACACTCACCTTATAGGAACTCTCCTATTCCGAAAAGTACTTCTTAAACACCTTGTGAGAACACTACTCTTTTCGGTTAACTTATGATAACATCCTCACAAGAACACCACCCATTCTGGTATTTAACTAACATATGTCATACGAGAACATCACTTTTTTTGGTTAACCATGTAACATGAGCGATATGGATCCATTAGCTAATTCAAAAACCTATGGTGGCAAAATAGATATGGGATAATGGTTATCTACCAAGGTACTCTAGATGTTTGGTCACAATCCCAAGGAACATCTAAATCATGCTCATAGCCATAATATGCAAGGCATCATAATATCATAATAGTCATAGAGTAGCTCATCAAAATCAAAGCTTTATAATATCAATAGTAGGGCTTCAAAACTTTCATAACATTCACAATATTCTCATATCTCATTGCATGTATAATAACCCTTTCCAAATTTATATCTTTCATAGTTTGTATAACTTGCCATAAGGCTCTCAACGTCATAGAAGCCTGGCATACAACTTTAATCAAATCATGGTG
The DNA here is from genome assembly GCA_000787875.1 of Solanum virginianum. Lineage (NCBI taxonomy): Eukaryota > Viridiplantae > Streptophyta > Magnoliopsida > Solanales > Solanaceae > Solanum > Solanum virginianum. The sequence continues at coordinate 13,801 of DF357661.1, read as the reverse complement.
GGTGCTTGTACATAGATTTAAAACCATGCAACTTGAAGTATAATACTTGAACATTATTCAAAATAACCCACAAAAAGCATAACAAGACCTAGCTATGGTATCATCAACCCTGATAAAAATCCATCATTTTCAGATGGATTTTCAATGCATAATCATGTAAAATGGTAAAACATCATAAGCCTCTTCATAATATTATCATATGAAATAGTTTATAATAACATCCATAAATTTTAAATAGTTAAAGAAGAAGAATGGTTGGACTTGTGCAGGAAAGGTTTCTACAATCTAACCCACATACCTTGGTTGTTCAGAAATGGAAAATCTTGTTGGAAAGTAGAGAAATCTTGAAACCCTAGCTCGCACCCTTTGCTTGAATGTCTTGAGGATCTTGAGAGAGTTTGGGAGAGGTTAGACTTAGGTTGTTTTAGAGAATTAATAGGAATGGAGTGAGTTAGGGTTGTATAGGGCTAATAAGAGGTCTTTTGAAGGATTAAACAATGTAGTATAACATTAGGGTAATAGGAAATATCAAATTTGCCCCTTATAATTTCCTGTCGGATGAGACCATGAGACCCCGTTTATGGGCCACGGTCCAGTTTATGGGCTGTAGGAGATGGGTTCCATCTGTTAACATTTTGAATCCTTAAAAACTTTCTCTGATCCTTAATGTACAGTACGACTTATGACTCATAAGTCAAGGTACAACTTGTCGTGCTAACTCTCTCCCAACTTCAAAAGTTAGTATTTTCACCAAGTTAGGTCAACATTCTACAAACATAAGTTACGGCCTGTGAGATCAGTTACAGCCCATAGGCCCTTCTGTAAAATCCACTGGTACTTAGAAAATTTTCAGATTTCATTTATTAGGCACTTTTACACCATCCAACATGTGGGTCCTTACAGGCTGTCACTAGAGCTATCGTGCTACCTCCTCTATCGAAGGATACTAAGTTTGTCGTATTGAGTAGGTTACTTCAGATATTACAGAATAGAGGGTTGCTCACAGACTTACCATCATAGGATCCATATAACTATCTAGACAATGTTGTTTTCGTTTGCAAGAGCATAATGGAAAATCAAAATCTTTCAATGGATGTTGTTAGGCTCTGTGTCTTCCTATTATCTCTCACAGGTAAAGTGACAGTATGGTTAGTTGAGCTTTCATAAAGCTCTATCACTACCTAGGCTGAAAGCCTTGACACATTTTCCTTAATTGAAGAAGGTGAAGCTGAAGGATCAGATAAATAACTTTGAGCAATACCTAGTGATACGATTAGTACTACATGGGAGAGATTCACAAAGTGCTTAAGAAGTGTTCTAGACCATAAGATTATTGATGATCCCTTAGTGGAGATCTTCAATCAGGCATTAGATGATAATTGCAAAGAAGTTGCTGACACCATAACTAAAGGCTCATTCTTAGATTGCACTGTTCCTATTGTTGCTGAGCGACTAGTAAAGATAGAAAAGACTAAGAATACATGGGGCAAAAGGGATAAGTCAACGACCAAGAGCTCTTTCGTTGTGAGTACTAATCCAGAGCAGGGTAAGATCACAAAGATATGATGCAAGAGTTGGCTCAGATTAGTACTAATATACATTTGTTGATGAAGAAGACTCAAGAGTGAGTGAATGCATTTAGTCACCAACCACCATGTGCACACATGTATGAAGAGCCATATTATGAGGAGGATACTTGCTTTGTGACTGATCAAATGGGGTGTTTGTCGAACCAATATCTAAGGGTTCAATTAGGGTTATTAGTGTTACAGTCAAGGGAATCAAGGTCGGAACTATAATAGGGACAACAACCAAGGTGGTTACTATGATAAAAATAGGGGATAAGACAGAGATGGTTTTTGGGGTCGCGGAGATAGGTACATAAATGGATCGTATGTGCCACCGCATGATCATGATTCTTAGGCTGGTATTCTAAGATTGAGGAGATATTTGATAAGTTGTTAAAGAAGGTTGGTGCCTAATATAAGACTTTGAAGGGGATGAAAGCTGACATTTCAGGTATTAATCAAAATATTGAGTCTCATTCTATGGTTATTAAGTAGTTGGAGCAACAATTTGGTCAGATGTCTACACAGCTGAACCCGTGTTAGAATGGTACATGGCAAAACAACATAGTGCAGAATCTGAAGAATGATGAGAAGTACATGGCAGAAATTACATGGTGTGGAAAGCAAACAATCAACCCATCAATGCCAATATATGATGATATACCTCGTGAGGAGACAGTAGAAAGCAAGGATGCAAGGACGAGGGATGAAAAATCCAAGGATGCGGTGAGCAATAAAGTGCTTACACCAAGGAAGCTGAAATCTATACCTAGGCCTCCACTACCTTTCCCTCAGAGACTCAAGAAAAAGGAAGAGGAGTGAAATGACCCCAAAAAAGTGCCCAAAAATGTCCTTCGAAAGTGCGCAAAATCATAATTTCCATATATCTTAAAATCTGTGTGTGATATCAAAAATCTGACTTTATATTCATGATCAGGGGGTCAAATTGCTTAAGGTTTTCATTCAAGCTTAAAGTCTCCATTTCATATCTTCTTCAAGAAATTCTCTGAAGCTAAGATTTATGGGTTTCAACCATTGGTTCCTTTCACCTGTGGTGCCCAAACTTCCTTATTACCTAAATTTCTTGATTTAAAGTTGATTTACACATGGGTCTTACCCATAATGAATTTCACTGCACACTATGTTGGGGTTTCATGAAATTATGATTGTTTTAGCATATTTTGAGCTATAAATCTAAGATCTATTATGAAGTTTGATGAAGCATTTTGATGTATATTGTTTGAGGGTATTACCAAGTATTTATTGATGGTTTTACACTAAATTTTCTAGCATGATTTCACTCTTGAATTACATGGTTTTCCATTAGCACTACACACCCGCCAAGTGTTTGATAAAATGTCCGATTATGATTTCTTAAGGAATTGAAGGCCTAATGCATGTCTTATAAGTTTAATGACCATATGATGATAAAATGAATGTATGCATATAATATTATCTCTATAGTGTTGGGAATTGACCAAGCCTTATTCGGGAGGTTGTAGGCCCGGTTAACCATGTTGAGGGGTTTGAACTTGGATCACCTCGCTCGAGAGGTGGTAGGCCTGTGCAACCAAGTTAAGGGGTTTGAACCTCGATTGCCTTGCTCAGGAGGTGGTAGGCCCATGCAACCATGTCGAGGGATTTGTACCTCATCAACCACATTAAGGGGTTTGTACCTCATTCGCCTCTCCAAAGAGGTAGTAGGCCTTAGATATTCACTAATAATGGTCTCTCCTTACACATGTATTATATTCTATGTAAGCATGATTTACTTTAAGTATCTTCCATGCATGCCATATTGTTATATGCTACTAATTTTCTATGCTTATACATTTTGATTATGTTGCTTATCTCTTATTGCATTGCATCCTACATAATTAGTACATTCAAATGTACTAATGCATACTCTATATCTACATGATGTCACCATATAAGAATCGAAGCCCTGCTTGAGCATCTTCCTCCACATGGCTAGTCCGATTTCTCTCAAGCTATTTGGTGAGTCCTCCATTCCTGCGACGATGTTTATGATCTCATGCTATGTTATAAGACTATTTTTCTTTTATGTATATATTGACTATGAGGGTGAGCCCGGTTGGTTGTCTTGGCCCCCGCTCTTATCTATGTAGTAGAGGTATTTTTGGATATGTTATGTATTGAGCCTTGACTCTCTTGTTTTGATGTTTACGTTATGAAAGCTTTCCTTTAATCCCTTACCATTATTCCTAATTCAATTATGTTGTTTAGTTGCTTCCACGACCAATGATGTGTAATGATATGTTAAGAGATTTGTTTGGAGTCCCGTCGGGTTCCCCATTCACCATGTCATGTCTAGGCCCTAGGCTTAGGTTGACAAGGAGGGGAAGTTTCAAAACTTCATTCTCCATGTTGAAGCAACTATCTATTAATCTACCTCTTATTATTACAAGAAAATAGGCCTTTAACGAGGAAACATTCTGCCACTATAAGTATAAATCCTGTTGTTATTAGTCAATAACAACTGGTAAAAATCCTATCATCACTGCTCGTTGAAAGCTTCATCATTAAAAGTTAATGACCAGGTTAAATTTGGTCGTTAAAAGTTAAAGACCGAATTAAATCTGATCATTAAAAATTAAGGATC
>DF357662.1:97928-128568 GCA_000787875.1 Solanum virginianum | reverse complement strand
ATCTGAAGAGGAGGTATAAAAAGTGAAGAAAAATGACTCGGGGAGAAGTTCCCTTCAGATAACTCCTACATATTTTGACTCCGAGTTAGAGTCTGAGAGCACTTCTTAGCCTGAGCAGGAGGAGGCCTAGTTGCAACCCCTGGTCAACCCTAGATGGTGTTTTCTGAGCATGAGAGAGATATACAAATAGGGGCTAGTAGATAAGGGGCATGGCAAGCCAGTCCAGCAATTTCACGAGGAGTCCAGGTTGAGCACGACAGGGCTAGATAGAGTACCTTACTTGGATGCAGGATTAGCCTGAGCAGGAGGAGGCCCCATCTCAACCCCTGATCGATGCTAGATGGTATTTTTCGGGCATGAGAGAGATCTACAAACAGGGGCTAGTAGATAAGGGGCATGGCAAGCCAGTCCGATAATTTCACGAGAAGTCCAGGTTGAGCATGACGGGGTTAGATAGAGTACCTTACTTGGATGCAGGATTAGATGAGCATGGACTTTGTTGGACTACGCAGCCGCTGGGCAAATATGCCCCTTTGGTGGTTCATGAGTTCTATGTTGCATACCTTGCTACACTCCACGGGGGCTACAAAAGAATAAGAAGCCAATCAATTAGCCGAGGCTACGGTGGTGCCAGTCAAGGGAAGGAAAGTAGACATCTTAGAGGAGACAATCCGCCGAGTACAATTTAGGCCCACCTATAGAGCACCCCAGTCAATTGCTAAGTATGATAGTTGGATTGATATGATGAGAAGAGCGCTTATTGGGAAGGATATTAGGGTCAGGATGGAGTTGTTATAGTGGATAGCAAGCCAGATCTGCAATAAAGGTGTGGAGCCTATATGGATCACAAACTATGTGGACTCGATTGTGAAGTCACACCTGTCATTCTGGGCCAAGATTTGGTGATCCATTATTTATTGGCGTATCAGGCCAACTTTCGCGGATAATGTGATCACCCTTGAGAGGGCTATTTTATTGGCCAGCACCGTAGCTGGTTATTCTATTGATTGGGCCTGGATTATATCGGAGCAGATCCACGAGGCTACAGCATGGATGAACACCTCACTGCCATTTCCAGTTCTTATTCATTGACTATGCAGTGCAGCAGGTGTTCCCATCGACCCCACTGAGACCCTCATGTGGAGGCTACACGCACTATGGATCCCATTCTGATGGAGGATGACAAGAACGTGGTGGCCTTGCCACGACCAGCTCCTCCTATCCTAGAGCCTTTCTCGGTAGATTCTCCAGCCCCTACAGGCACTACTCCGGCTGCTGCAGATATTACACTGGTAACTGAGATTAATTCTACACCCTTCACCAGCACTCCAACACAATCAACAGCTACTTTATAGGTTAACGCTCTTTTCTCTGTTGTTGTCTTTCAGGCTTTATCACACAGGGTAGTTGTAGCAAAGGCCAGACTCCGCGAGTTGTCATATTGGGTTTCGCCTTTGATTGATCGATCATCAGAGATGGTAAGGAGTAGATGCGGGCATACACTCGAGATCTAGTTGATGATAGGGTCCAGTCGGTTAATGCATGAGTTGATACATTCGAGGCTAGAATCCAGAAGAGGCTCGAGGGTGCTAGGCTTACCGACAGTAGTATGGTGACTTAGGAATTGGCCAGGTTCAAGGCCGACTTACTACAGCTGTTGGCAGCCCCTGTTCCAGTCACAGAGATGACCCTGGTGAGTGATGATGCCTTTGCTTGGCTCATCGACTGTCCAGATACCCGCAGGAAGAGGCCCCTTAAGCATGATGATCCAGATTTGACCCCGAAGAGGCTGAGACCCAATGATAGTGAGCACATACCTGAGGAGGTGCTGGAGGAGTTATGATGGTTAGCGGTTGTTCAGATGGAGAGAGAGGAGCAGGCAGCCGAGGAGGAGAGCCAGACACTGGACCCTGTTAACCATCCAGAAACCAGTGTGTGAGCACCAAGATGTTTGATCTTTCTTGACCCCAACTCTTATTCTTGTTTTAGCTTGTGTTTCTACTTTGAGGACAAAGTATTCTATTATTGGTAGGGTGGTGGAATTTATGGATTAAGGTGAAGTCTAAGTAGCCTCAGATCCATAAATTCCCCTATTTTTTATCCTAAGATTTTCTTGCCTTGATTCATTTTCCTTGTGGATGTTTAATTTCTTGTTGAACAGACATGTTTTAGGATGTGTAGATAAATTATGAATGTATAGTAATGTTACTTATTGGCATATATATAGTTCTTTAATGTTCTTTTAAGTTTTGATAAAAATTGGGTACCCTAAATTTTATTTTATTTTTTTGGATTATGGTTAGTGAGGCACTTGTATATTTTGAGTGTTCGGTAATGAAGTGAGGGTAAGGTGAGGCTTAAAGCATGACTTGTGAGTCTATACTTCATTGTGAGTGCAATGTCATGTGTATTGTGATCTTATTTTGATGCATTCATGTATTATGTATGGACTCAAAACTTTCCCTTGTACTCTAAGCTTGGTGAAGTGGCTTAGTTGATTTGGAAGTGATCTTAGGCCTTTGTTCTGACAGGAAGCGAACTTTTGCCTAAATTGCCTACCAAATGATCTAGTGAATCCCTTGTTCCAAATGTTTGAGCTTTTCATGTACTCATTTTTTCTTGACACCTTGCTGATTTAACCTTATTTGATGAAATACCCTAATATTCATCCTGATCTATCCTTGAACATGTGAACCTTGATTGAGGCTAAAAGCCTAAGTTGAGGGTGGCTGCATTGGTAGCCCTAGGTTGAGGTATAGATATTGTGTACTTCACCGTAGGCTAAAAGCCTAAGTTGAGGGTGGCTCTTATTGTGGTAAAGTAACAAAATGAGATGGTTAGTTAGGGTGAAAAGAAAGAAAATAATTAATCATGAGCCGGGTGAAGAAAAGGAAAAGAAATAGTGCCTTGATCTGAAAAGATGTGCAAAAATGAGTTTGAAATTGAGGCACAGCTAAAAAAGTGAAAGAAAAGCCCGAAAAAAGCTTGAAATGGGGGAATAAGGGAGGAATTAGTGAAATTTGATAGGTTGTGAAGGTAAAATTGTTGGTAAGCATGGTTCAAGGATAGCTTTTAGTCACTAAATGCCTAAAATGTCATACCAAAGCACCATGAACCTATGTTAAAAGCTCTTAAGTCCTAAAGTGATCCAAATCCACTTTGTCACGAAGCCAAAAGATGAGTATAAGGGAAAGCTTATGGTGTTAGTATGTTATAAGCTTTTATGTCCTAAAGTGATCTAAATCCACTTTGTGACCAAGCCTAAAGATGAGTACAGGGGCAAGCCTATGGTGCTAGTCATTGTGCATGGATTTCAATTGTAAGAGTGAGAATGTTTCCTCAGTCCCTGATCCTAAATGCTTTTAAGTGAGTGTCTGGGACTTCTTTCTAGTGAGGGCATTTGTACTACTTGATTAGCATATGACTGCACCAGTGATTGTGGAAGGTTTATGCTCCTTAGCATATCACAGTTGAATTGTCAAGTATCTCATTGTGTCCTTGTCTTGCTGAATAGCCTTGAAATCCTGTTTTGAAAAGGATAGGGGATACCTAAACCCGAGAAGTGATCTATATGCTAGTAGTATAATTATTATATATTTCTCTTCGTCTATGTAGATCGAGTCATCGTTTGAGGACAAGCAACAATTCTAAGTTGAGGGTGTTAATGTGCTGTCAAAATGTAGCCCAAGCTACAAGTCGTAGGATATGTCATAGTAGGAAATAGAGACCAAAAGTTCAGAAATCTCCCAAGTGAGGGTCACTCCTACGAGGCCACCCTACGAGTCGTATGTCATACGATGACTTGTATAGGTGGGAATGTAGCAATAATCAGAGAGCCAAAATATTAAACCAAGAAGCTGAAGACCAAGGCTACGAGACCAGCATACGAGTCGTCATCCAAGTTACGACTCGTACTAGTAGGTCATACCAGTAAGGTCCAAAATGCCAAGACCCTGACACGAGACCCTGACTATGACTCGTAGGTCGCCCTATGAGTCATATGTATGAGATGTCCCAGATGCCAGCTATCTTTTCTGAATTATTTTTAGGGTTATAACTTGTACACTATAAATAGTTTAAGTAGGGATTCATTTTAAGAGAGTTGACACATGAATTTTTTTTAGTCTTGTTCTTGAGCTCTAAAATATTTTCTCAAGAATATTTTTAGGGTTCCCATCTTAGATTAATATTTTCTCTTTGAAAACCCATTTTGGGGAATTGCAAATCTTGTGCTACACACTTTGGAATTTATCAAGCTTGTAGGTTTGCAATTTAGGTGTCTTCACTTTCATTGGAGTTGGTAAAATTCTTAACTATGTCTATTTACTTGCATTTTTGTGTGTTTTATCTTAGCCATTATTAGCTAAGCACCCATAACTTGGGGTTGTGGGAACCATGGGTAGTTGACATGAAATAACCTAGGTATTGTGTATTTCTATGATTGGGGTTTTGCATGTATTGTCTATTTCCCTTCGTTATTAACGTTGTTTGGTGGTGGCCAACATCAAATCCTTCCTACTATCACGATCCCGACCAAGGTAGTGATGAATAGGAAAAGGGAAGCAGATGACAGGATTTGGTTGATGTGTTCCCGTCTAATTGACCAGACCTGACCAGGAGGAGGTTGACTGGGATAATAGGTAACGGTTATTTGGCATGCCATGGTAGTCGACCAAGTGCTATGGTGAAATTCAATCTTCACCTTCAGAAGAGGGCTGGAAGAACCTAAGTTACCGTCTTGCATGTGATTCACCAATTGTAGTTATATTATCTAGGGAATTTGAGTTAATGAATCATGGGGAACACAATTTCCAAGTTGTTCCCAAATCTGAGTGTTTTCTCGCATTTTTTAATTAATGTTTGTTTTATCATTTTCTTTTGGATCACAATTCCCAAGTTGTTCCCACATCTAGACATTGTATTTCTCGCTTTTTAATTAGTGTTTAGTTTATCTTTGCTTTTGAATCACAAATGTCCCCCCATATCTAGAGATTGTAGTTATAGATATTAGAAATGATTAATGGTGAATTCTGGTAGTCAAGCCCTGTATTCCCTGTGGATTCGATCCTAACCTTGGTTAGGTTAATTACTGATAGTGACCACTTTTTTATTGGAGTGTGACCATCAGATCATGGTCAAGGGTAGATTCATTTCTTGTCTTGAATCTCAAAAATCAATTTCTAAGGATTGCATTTACCACCTTGTAAAGGTTAGGGATATTGAGTCTAAAGTCCTTCCCATTGAGTCGGTACCAATGGTCAATGAGTTCCTTGAAGCCTTTCCCAATGAGCTTCCCAGTATTCCTCTCGAAAGGAAAATAGACTTTGATATAGACCTCCTCCCCGATACACAACCCATTTCTAGTCTCCCTTACTGTATGGCCCCGGCGGAGTTTAAGGATTAATTGAGGGATTTGTTGTAGAAGGGTTTTATAAGGCCTAGCAAGTCACCTTGGGGTGCATCGGTGTTGTTTGCAAAGAAAAAGAATGGTTCTCTTAGAATGTGCATCGATTACCGGCAACTCAATAGAATTGTTATAAAGAACAAGTATTTTCTACCAAGGATAGATCACTTTTTTGATCAACTACAAGGGACTACTCACTTCTGTGAGATTGATCTTCAGTTTGGATACCACCAAGTGAGGGTGAAGGAGTATGATATTCCTAAGATGGCTTTTTGGACTAGGTATGGCAACTTTGAGTTTGTGGTAATGTCCTTTGGGTTGACTAATGCACTAGCAATACTTATAGATCTCATGAATAGGGTTTTTAAACCCTACCTTGTGGTGGTCTTTATTGATGATATCTTAATTTATTCACATAGTAAGTAAGAACATGTGAATCACTTGAGGGTGGTGTTGCAAATTTTGAGGGATGAGAGGTTGTTTGCTAAATATAAAAAGTATGAATATTGGTTTGAAAGAGGTTGCACTCTAGGGAATGTGGTATCGGGTGATGGCATTAAAATAGACCCTAAGAAGACGAAGGTTGTAAGGAATTGGCCTAGGCCCTTGACTCTGACGGATATTAGCAGGTTCTTAGGTTTAGCGAGGTACTACCAGAGGTTTGTGAATAGTTTCTCTTCTATTGCTTCCCCTATGACAAAGTTGACCCAAAAGAAGGCAAACTTTTCTTGGACTGATGAATATGAAAAGAGTTTTCAAACTTTGAAAGACAAGCTTATCTCCGCTCCTATCGTGACCTCATTGGAAGGGCTAGAAGGGTTTGTGGTTTATTATGATGCCTCAAGGGTTGGTTTGGGGTGTGTTTTGATGCAAAATGGCAAATGTATAGCATATGCCTCTAGGCAACTTAATGTGCATAAGCCAAATTATCCCACCCATAATCTTGAATTGGTGGTCGTGGTATTTACCTTGAAAATTTAGTGTCATTACTTGTATGGGGTTCATGTAGATGTGTTTATCGACTATAAGAGTCTCCAATATGTCTTCACACAAAAAGATCTTAACTTGAGACAAAGAAGGTGGTTAGAACTCCTTAAGGATTATGACATAAGTGTGTACTATCACCCGGCAAAGCTAATGTTGTGGCTGATGCTCTAAGTAGAGTGGCCATAGGTAGTCTAGCTCATATTGATGTGGGTACCAATGAGGTGGCTAGAGAAGTTCATCGGCTAGCTAGGTTAGGGGTTAGGTTGAGTTAAGTGGAAAATGGAGGTGTAGTAGTTGTTGATAGTTCCAAATCTTCTTTGATTGAAGAAGTCAAGTTAAAACAAGACCGTGACCCTGCCTTGTTAGAGTTGAAGGCTTTGGTAAAGGATGGTAAAGTGGAGGTTTTCTCCCAAGGGGGAGATCGTGTCCTTAGGTACCAAGGTAGGTTGTGTATGCCTAATGCTGAGGACTTGAGGGATTTGATTTTTGAAAGAGGCCCATAATTAATAATATTCTATTCACCCTGATTCCATAAAAATATATAGAGACTTGAGGGAGGTATATTGGTGGGGTGGTATGAAGAGGGATATTGCCAAGTTTGTAGCCGGATGTCACAATTTCCAACAAGTGGAAGCCGAACATCAAAGGTTGGGTGGCCTAGCCCAAGACATAGAAATTCCTACTTGGAAGTGGGAAGAGATCAACATGGGTTTAGTGATTGGTTTACCTAAGACTAGGAAACACTTTGATTCTATTTGGGTTATTATTGATAAGATGACAAAGTCGGCTCACTTTTTACTGGTCAAAACAACTTATAATGCCGAAGATTATGCCAAGTTATATATTCATAAGTTGGTTAGGTTGCATTGGGTACCCTTGTCTATCATTTAAGATCATGGTGCTTAATTTACTTCTCATTTTTGGAGATCTTTCCAAAGGGGTCTTGGTACCAAGGTCAAGCTTACCATGGCTTTTCATCTTAAAATGGATGGCAAAGCCAAAAGGACTATCCAAAATCTTGAGGATATGCTTAGAGCTTGTGTTTTGGAGTTCAAGGGTAGTTGGGATAAACATCTTCCACTTATTGAGTTTGCTTACAACAATAGTTATCACTCAAGCATTGGCATGGCTCCCTTTGAAGCTTTATATGGTAGGTGTTGTAGATCCCCAGTTGGGTGGTTTGATGTAGGGGATATGGCTTTGTTAGGCCCAGATTTGGTTATGGAAGCTTTGGAAAAGGTGAGGTTGATAAGGGAGAGGTTGTTGACATCCCAAAGTAGACAAAAGTTTTATTCCAATATGAGGAGAAGAGACCTTGAGTTTAATGTTGATGATTGGATTTACTTGAAGGTCTCACCCATGAAGGGTGTGGTCCACTTTGGCAAGAAAGGGAAATTGAACCCAAGGTTCATGGGACCTTATAGGATTTTGAGGAGAGTTGGTAAGGTTGCCTATGGATATGAACATGGTTCACCCAGTCTTCCATGTGTCTATGTTGAGGAAGTGTGTGGGTGAGCCAAGTGCTATAGTGCCCTTAGAGGCTATAGGTGTTGTGTAAGCTAATTTGATCTATGAGGAGGTCCTAGTGTGGATATTGGATAAACAAGAGGGAAGGTTGAGGAACAAAGATTTAGCATCTGTTAAGGTCCTTTGGAGGAATCAACAAGTTGAAAGTGCCACATGGGAAGCCAAAACGGATATGAAAAAGTGATATCCTTACCTCTTTCACTCTACTCAAGCCGGGTGAGTCCTCAAATCCGAGGACGGATATGAAAAAGTGATATCCTTACCTCTTTCACTCTACTCAAGCCGAAGGTAATAAATTAAGTCCCATATATGATTTTAAGTCTTGAGTTTCAGCCCTCATGTCATTTATGCATGCATTCACATTCATGGTAACAAGTTTATGGTGGTTTTTGAAATTCATGTTGAGATTTTTTGAAAATGATGTTTAAGTGAATATATTGCACTCATGTCGGGCTAAAAACTTTATAATTACTTCTCTTTCGCATGTTTCTTTGATGTTCGGGGACAAAAGTTCCCAAGGGGGAGATATTGGAACACCCCTCATGTGCTTCAAAACGCCCTATCATCGTAATTTCCATATATCTCAAAATTTGTGCGTGATTTTAGAAATACGACTTCATAATCTTGATCAGGGGGCAAAATTGAGTAGGAAATGGATAAAACCCAGATTTTAGAAGACCCGTAGCAAAAAATAATTTTGGCTAATTAATAAATTCTAGAGAGCCTATGCGCCCACACCACGACGCGTAGTAGTGTTGATTGGTAAGGCGCGCCTGGTCCGCATCGCACCTGGGGCATGGACCAGAGCAATTTTTCCCCTGTTTTCCAAATTTTCATCCAAGGGCATTGGCGTGAAATCCTGATTGAAACATGAAATCCTCCATACTTAGTCATTTTTCAACTCTAGAACTCATAAAAACCCTCTCTAAACCTCTTCAAAAAATTATCAGAACCTCCATTCAAATTCAAGGATCTCAAGAACAACTTTGGATTTCAAGGACCCAACCCAAGCATTAATTGTCCTTCAAGTTCACTCCAAGAAATTCCTAAGTTTAAGGTATGTGAGTTTTCATCCATGGGTCCTTTCACTCATGGAGCCCAACCTTCTCATATTATGAAAATTGCATGATTTCAAGTTATATTACTTATGAGTATCTCTATTATGAATCATGAACATGAATTATGTTGGGTTTATCAAGTATTGATTGATTATGCACAAATACCTATTTTAATCTCATTTCATGAGTTGATTTATATCTATTTAAGTTATGCATGATATGAACTATGAAACTATGAATTATTGTGAATTTCAAGATACCCAAAATGGGGGTCTTACTACAATATTGGTGCGTTGATTTGAATTGATTTTACTCCTTCTTGATATACTCTTGAGTTGCATGATTTTGAACAAGTGTCATGAACCCACCATGTGTTTGACGAAATTATATGACAAGAATTTCTAAGTTGTTGATGAACTATTGCATGGTTTACAAATCAAGTGATTTCATGATGATTATGGACTTCCAAGCATGTATTAAATTCATGCAAAGTATCTATGATGTTACAAGTGACAAGTTGAGCCCTATTTCAAGATTTTATCCTCTTGTGAGTTATTCATGTCAAGTTGAGGGGTCAAGCATGATACTATTTTACTCTTATGTTCAAGTTCAAGTAAGCTCACTATTAGAGGTCAAGCATATAATGAGCTACTCATGTCATATTATTTCTCTTACAAGTTATTCATGTTATGATTAAAGTTCTGATTATTTCAATTATTCTTCTATGGGATTAGACTTAACACCGATTGAGGCTTAAAAGTGGGGCTCGACTCAAGGGGTCCTTATATAAAGTCTTTAGTCTCTAAACTTTGTACCACCATAGGATTATATTATTTTCCTAAATGGGCTTTACTAGTGGATCTATCTAGTTTCATATTACCATGTATGGTTTGCCTTGGCAAGTAGACCATACTTCGTAGAGGGGTGTCACGCTCGGTTACCTTACCGAGGGGGTGTCATGCTTTGCATTCCAAGTAGTAGCTCGCTTGGTCTATGTCAGTTAAGGTCTCCTCCCACATATGTATAATATACTATGCAAGTTAAATATTTTACATACATGTTTTAGTACAAGCATTGATCATACATTTCATATTGAGATTATATTCATTGCCTATATGTATGCATTTTGAATATTATGGCTTATGTCTTTGATGCATTGCATCCTGCATACTTAGTACATTCCAAGTACTAATGTATATTCTATGCCTACATAATATTACAATGTAGGGACTGGAACTCCTATCGACCATCCTCCTCCACGTGGCCAGTCCAGTTCTTGAAGAAAGATTTTGGTGAGTCCTCAAATCCGAGGACAATATCTATGTTTATTCATGCCATGTTGAGACTTATTCCTTATGTTCGATACTTATTATCATGAAGGTTAGCTCGAAAAGTATCTTGGCCCCCACTTTATTCTCTAGTAGGGATGACATTGGATACTTTGATTGTATATGCTTGTAAGCTCTAATCTTCTTATATTTTTATGATTACGGAAGACTTCCCTTAGTCCCGCTTCCCTTTTTATATTTGACTCTTGTTATTGTCTTATTTTGCTTCCTCAACCAAGGATGTGTATATGATATGCTAAGAGGCTTGTTTGGGTTATCTCTGGACTTCCCATTCGCCGTGTCACGTCTAGACCCTAGGCTTAGGTCATGACAAATCAATCCCACATACCTTTGTTACCCAAGAAGAAACAAGAAGAATTTGATGAAGAAGGTCTTTCCTTATTCCCCAAGCTAAGTCTTCACTAGTCCACTTGAGAGGAGTTCTTAGGAGAGAGCTTGAATAGATTGTAAGTGTTGAATGAATTTGAAGGAGAGAAGAGAGTATAGGTCAATTGAAAGTCTCGGGATAGGGTAGAAAGTCATAAACGTCCCTTAGGAGTAGCCAAAAATTACAATAATGTCATTAATGAAATGAATGATAAAATGTTGCCAAGGGTCCCGTATGAAGGGCGTACAGTCTGTTTAAAGGCACACGGACCATGTAGCCATCCATGTGGCAACATTTAGAAAAATTCTCACCAGCGATGTTCTGAGATGGTGATTCCATACTTAGAAAATTTTAACACCAATGCTCATACGGAGGGCCATACGAAACGTGAAGGGTCATATAGGGATGGCAATGGGGTGGGGCGATTGCAGGGCGAGAAAGATTATTATATTTGGGGGCGGTGCAGGTTAATGTTTTTGTAGGGTGGAGTGGGTACAAATTTTTTGTATAAAAAAAGTATGCGGGGCGGGGCAAGTGCGAGTTAAGGTTCTTTTTATAAAAAATTTCAATAAGGAAACTGTAATTGTAGCGAACAATGGTTGGAGCACGTTTACTGTTAATGGTTGGAGCATGTGCATATTAATGATTGGAGCACATTTACTGTTTATGGTGATTATAGCGAACCACTTTATTTTATTATGATTATAGCGAACATGCTTAAAAGTTTTGCGGGACGGGGCAGAGAGGGTTAATGCGAGGCGGGGCGAGAAAAATGCTTGCGTGTTTATGTGGGTCTTGCCCCGCACCAGCCCCATTGCCATCCCTAGGGTCATATAGACCATATGGGGTTCATATATGAAGTACCTTAGCCAAAATAAGGTTTTCAAGGCCAAGGCTACATCACACAAGCCACCACACAGCCAGTGAAGTGCCACACAAACCGTGTGGGGTTCATCTGGTGTGTGCCTTGTTCTCAAACTCCAACATACGACCAACACTCTACACATAAGGCCGAGGGCTATCTCAAGGCTCCTCCATATGGATCGTGGTTAGTCACACGGCCAATGGAGGTGCCCATAAGGTGTCACTTTGGTTAAGAACTTTTCGGAACCAAATTCTAAGAACCATTAAGGCCATAAAAGTCCGGGTCCTTACATCATCTCCCTCTTGGGAACATTCGTCCTCGATTGTGCTAGAACAAGGCTTGGAAAGAACCAATACCTTAGACTTGAGTAGATTAGAAAAGATGGGGATATCGTTTCATCATGTCCAACTCCACCTCCCATGTAGCACTCTCCACACGTTGATTTCTCTAAAGCACCTTAATCGAAGCCATATCCTTGTTGCGAAGTCGCTTTAATTTCCTATCCAAGATCTCAACTAGAACTTTCTCATAAGATATGTTCTTCTCAATCTCAACACCTTCCAAAAGGGACAACAGTACTAGGATCACTAATCGATTTTCTTAACATGGACACATGGAAAACTGGATGAATAAAACTCAAATCCGGAGGTAAATCCAATCTATAGGCTACATTCCTAATCCACTCAACAATCTCATAAGAACCTACATACCAGGGACTTAACTTGCCTTTCTTACCAAAATGTATTACACCCTTCATGGGTAAGACCTTCACATACACCCAATCTCCGACATGAAACTCAAGATCCCTTTTTCAAACATTCGAATAAGACTTTTTGCGAGTTTGAGCCATTTTCAACCTCTCCCTAATCAACTTCACCTTCTCCAAAGCCTCTAATACCAAATCCGGGCCAATCAAAGCCATTTCTCCCAACTCAAATCACCCAACTGGAGATCTACATCTCCAACCATACAAAGCCTATAATAGAACCATACTAATGCTAGCATGAAAGTTGTTATTATAAGAAAACTTGATAAATGGTAGATGATCATCCCAATTATCCTTGAATTCCAACACACAAGCCCTCAACATGCCCTCCAAAGTTTGGATTGTCCTTTCATCTTGTCCATCGGTTTGAGGACGAAAAGCGGTACTTAACTTCACCTTAGTGCCAAGTCCTCTTTGGAACAATCTCCAAAAGTAAGAAGTAAATTGGGTGCCACAATCCAATATGATAAACCTAGGCACACCATGCAACCTCACCAACTCTTGGATATATAATCTTGGATAATCTTTGGAATTCAAGGTAGTCTTGATGGTAGGAAATAAGCCAATTTAGTCATCTGATCGACAATAACCCAAATTGAATCAAATTGCCTTCGGTTCAGAGGTAACCTAACCACAAAATCCATGTTCACATCTTCCCATATCTAAGTAGGAATCTCAATATCATGAGCGAAACTACTGGGCCTTTGATACTCTACCTTCACTTATTGATAATTAACGCATCGGATACAAACTTAGGTATATTTTTCTTCATACCAGGCCACCAATAAACTTCCGTCAAATCCTGATACATTTTGGTAGATCTCAGATGAATAGAATAATAAGAATTATGGGCTTCACTTATGATCACGCTCCTAAGATCATCAATATCCGAAACACACAACCGATCTTGATACCAAAGCATAGCATCTCCCCCTTGGGAGAAAACCTCTATCTTCTTTTCGGCAACCAACTTTTTCAACTTAACCAAGGACTAGATCTTGCTTAGCCTTGACATCAACAACCATAGAAAATTTAGCCCCATTCTGAACATAAATACCACCATCATCAGAGTCGATCAACCTAACATTCAACCAAGCCAAACGATGAACATCTTTTACCAACTCCTTCTTCCCTTCATCAACATGAGTCACACAACCCCATAGACATTCTACTAAAAGCGTCAGCTATAGCATTTGCCTTGCCGGGATAATATTGAACATTAATGTCGTCATCCATAAGGAGTTTCAACAACCTCCTTTGCCTCAAGTTAAGATCCTTTTGGATGAACATATACTGCAAACTCTTGTGACCGGTGAAAATATCAACATCAACTCTATACAAATAATGTCTCTAAATCTTCAAAGCAAACACCACAGCCGCTAACTCATATCATAAGTTGGGTAATTACGCTTATGAACTTTCAATTGCCTCAATGCATAAGCTATCACCTTACTATGTTGCATAAGCACAAAATCCAACCCAATCCATGAAGCATCACAATATACCACAAACCCATCTAAGCAATCTGGTAGAGTCAAAATAGGAGCCGATATAAGCCGATCTTTCAAAGTCTAAAAACTCTTCTCAGATTCATCTAACCATACAAACTTGGGTTTCTTTTGAGTCCACTTTATCAATGGAGATGCAATTAATGATAAACCTTTAACAAATCTCCTATAGTAACCAGCCAACCCAAGAAAACTTCAAATATTCGAAGGAGTCAATGATCTAGGCCAATTCTTTACATCCTTAGTCTTCTTCAGGTCAACCTTAATACCATCACCGGATACCACATGACAAGAAATGCTACCTCACACAACCAAAGCTCATATTTGCTAAACTTATAGCATAATTGCTTCTCCCTCAAAATCTAAAGGACCAACCTCAAATGATCCGTATGCTCATGCTCACTTTGGGAATAAATAAGGATATCATTTATGAAGGCCACCACAAAACTATCAAGGAATGGCTTGAACACTCGATTCATAAGATCCATAAAGGCAGTCAGAGCATTAGTTAAACCAAATGATATCACCACAAATTTAGAGTGTCCATATCTAGTCCAAAAATCCATTTTGGGAATGTCACACTCCCTAACCTTCAATTGATGATAATTAAAACGGAGGTTAATCTATGAGAAATAGGTGGCCCCTTGAGGTTGATCAAACTAGTTGTCAATCCTTAGCAACGGGTATTTATTCTTGATGGTTACCTTATTCAATTGTCTATAATGAATGCACATCCAAAATGACTCTTCTTTCTTTCTTACAAAAAATACCGGAGCACCCCATGGCTATATACTTGGCCTTATGAAGCCTTTCTCCCAGAAGTCTTTCAATTGATCTTTCAATTCTTTTAACTCAAATGGTGTCATATGATAAGGAAGAGTAGAGATAGGTTGAGTATCTGGGAGAAGATCTATGCAAAAGTCTACTTCCCTTTCAAGAGGAATAACGAGAAAATCTTCAAAAACATATCCGAAAACTCATTGACCACTTAAATTGATTCAAAAGTAGGTGACTCAGGATCCACATCTTTGACCCTTACAATGTGATAGATACACCCCTTAGAAATCATCTTTCAGGCCTTGAGGTAGGAAATAAATCAACTTTTAATAACAGAATCACTACCCATCCATTCAAGAACGAGCTCATCCTGAAATTGGAACTTGACCTTTCGGGTTTAACAATCTATAGAGGCATATAAAGCATACAACCAATCCATCCTAAGAATAACATCAAAATCAAATATGTCAAGTTCCATAAGATCACACGAAAGGACTTTATGCAAGATAGAGACAAGACAACCCCGATAGACTCTTTGAGCAACAATAGATTCACCCACAGGAGTATAGATTGAAAAGGGCTCCCTCAAGATTTCAGGGTTTAAACCAAACTTAATAGCCAAAAAAGGAGTCACAAAAGACCAATTTGCACTTGGATCAAGCAAAGCATAAATATCAAAATCAAGGACTTTCAACATACCAGTCACAACATCTAGAGCTTCCTCTACTTGAGCATGCAAAGCATGGAACCTGTTGTATCTAGGGTCACCACCTTGAGGAACTCTTGGTTGGACCTGATCACCTTGAGTCATATTACCTTTCTTTGGTGCCTTTGGGCAATCAGCGAGCTTGTAGCCCATCTCACCACACCCAAAGCAAGCACCCAAACCCCATAAACACTTCTCAGGTGAGCCTTTCTGCACTTGTCACAACGTGGAGGAAATGGTCCACCTTTAACCTGTGCCTTGGGAAGAGGCACCCTAGCATTGGCAAACCTTGCATTAGAACCCTAGCCTTGTTAGAGGCGACCATAACCACTACCACCCCTGGAGCTGGAGAACCCACCATCATAACGGGACCTCCTAAAATCATGCACCCTCTTCTCCTTGGGATTTTCTCCTTCAATCTGTTCAGCATAAGTCATGAGCTTGTAGATGTCCATATCTTGAATAAGCATACTAATACGACATTCTTTCACTATCAAATTAGATATCCTAGAAATAAACTTATGCATTTTTGCACGGGGCTCAGCCACTAGCATAGGAGCATACTTAGAGAGCTTTGTGAACTTAAGGGCATAGTCCCTCACACTCATACCACCCTGCTTGAGGTTAATAAATTTTGTCATCTTAGCTTTCCTAAGTTCAAGATGGAAGAAATGATCCATAAATGGAAACTTGAATTCTTTCCAATTAACCCTATTACCACATACCCTCTCCATCAACCATTAAGTGTACCATACTAGAGCCATATCCTTCAACTGATAAGCAACTAGCTCAACCTTCTCCTTAGAAGTCACTCTCATAATAGTCAACACCTTAGAGATCTCATCAATGAACTCTTTGAGCATCCTCATTAGCCTTTGATCCATAAAACTCTAGCGGATTCATCCGGGTAAAATCTCTCACTCTAGTAGCTGGAGTGGGATCACGGGGAAGAAGATAGCCTATCTAGCCTGGGTAGTCACCACCTGGGCAAGCATAGCAATAGTAGCATGAAATTCACCATTAGTGACCGACTCTTCCATAGGCTCTTGATGAACTTGGTTCTCATTAATAGGGGCCGATCTTGGTAGGGGAGCTTTTCATAGAGGAATCTTCTTTAATGTAGCAAGGATATCATCAGGATTAGGAAACCTTAATACATCGCCCAAAGTATGACAAAAAACATAAAGAAGTGAGACAATTCATAGAATGCCATCATTGCCTCCCACTCATAGGCATGGTGCACTTAATACCTATTAATAGGATTCTACTCAATATGGCATGTTAGACTCTAAGGATCATTTATAAACCTAGTGCTCTAACACCAAGCTTCTCATGATCCGTACCTAGGGTCTAGGAGTGACATGGCGAATGGAGAACCGAGAGTCCCAAACAAGCCTTAAAGTATCCATATTCACATTATCAATTCAGAATTGTATAAAGAGATAGTAAGCACACAGTTCTAAGAGGGGGGAAAAGTATGACTCATGCTATGGGGGAAAATTGGGACTTAGGATCTTCCACATCTGCATATCATACCAAAAATACATATCATATCATATCATAGCCAAATCATAACAACCATATCCAATACATAGCCATAACCATAATCTTTCAATAATAGCACATAGTATGACATGACATATATCCGTACAAGATGTCCAGTAATACCACTAGTCATAAGATAAGATGGGGGCCAAGATATGTCCTGGGCTCACCCTCAAAGTAATTTGTATAAATGGAAGTAACATAAGGTAGATGGATGGTGGCTTGTCCTTAGAAGATAGAACTCACCACAACAACTTTCTCATATTCAACTAGCCGTCAACGATGGATGAATGTAGTCTCCGGTCCCAACATGATTAGATCATGTAGGCAAAAAGTATGTGTTAGCACTTTTGAATGTACTAAGTATGCAGGCATACAATGCGTATGAACTCATTAAACCTACGTTCAAAGTTATATGATAAGGGCATACATATAGAAAGAAGTATATAAAAAAGAATAATATATTAATATGCCATGAAGTACATGATGCATGAATGCCAAAATACTTTATATAACGGGGATGGGACCTCAACTGACATAAGACCAAGTGAGTTATAACTTGGAACTTCGTCGTCTTCCAGACAACGGATAAAGAGTTAATTCACTTGCCAAAGATAGATCCATTAACATTTATCATTCTCAAATGGGCATAAATATAAATCTATGTTAGGCACATATTTCAAGAGAAAGTAGTAAGGACCATAGCGGATATCCTCCCTACCTCCAATCCTATAAGTGCGAAGTCGTCATCCCACAAAAAATACATATGCATATATGTTCTTGTAAAAGAGGCATAAGTTTTCAAATCATTGAAATGCATACTTAGTCCTAAAAGCCAAATCACATTTCATAATCATACATACTTAGGTTTAAAAGGCAAACATACTTCACAATCATGCATACTTGGTCTAAAAAGCCAAATCATAATTCATGTCATACTTTCATGCATAGGAATAGATCCTTCATACTTAT
This sequence comes from Solanum virginianum, assembly GCA_000787875.1. Taxonomy (NCBI): domain Eukaryota; kingdom Viridiplantae; phylum Streptophyta; class Magnoliopsida; order Solanales; family Solanaceae; genus Solanum; species Solanum virginianum. Next base: position 110,737 of record DF357662.1, on the reverse strand, counting down.
AGATTTGGTGTAATACTTGGGCTTAAAAGTTAAATCATACTTCATGTCATACTTTCATGTATAGGAATAACTCTTTCATACTAGTACATATTGGTGTAAACACCCATCATTGCTCAAAGAGCCATATCATAGACATTATATGATCACATTCTTGTCATACCCATACTTTTGCTTGAAAACATAGACATTATCATAATTGGGACTTAGCCCACATCATAAACTTCATGAAAAAATATTCATGTATGCATATGCCATAAATGATAAGAGAGTAGCATGGGCAATAGAGATTCAAACATAAATCAATAATTTAATATGAAATTCAAGTAAATCCATAAGTAAATTCACATTCAAATCACAATTTAGATTACTCATGCTTTAATCAAACTTTAAAGGGATAATGCATATTCAAATCTTCATAATACTCATGCAATTCAACATATTAGTGCTTAAATCACTTTAAAATCAACAACAAAACATAGCACATATATCAGTTGAACCAAATAAACAATAATCATAAAAACTCATATTTAAAGTAAGCTAAATTTCATAAAATTCAGGTAAAAGAGTTTGGGATCTTCATGGTTGACAGGGACCATGAATCAATCCCATACACCTTAGTTACCCAAGAGGAAACAAGAAGAATTTGATGAAGAAGAGACTTTCCTTAATCCTCAAGCTAAGCCTTCACTAGTCCACTTTTGAGACGAGTTCTTAAGAGAGAGCTTGAATAGATTCTAAGTGTTGAATGAATTTGAAGGAGAGAAGAGAGTATAGGCCAATTTGAAAGTCTTAGATAGGATAGAAAGTCACAAACGTCCCTTAAGAGTAGCCAAAATTACAAGAACATCATTAATGAAATGGATGATAAAATATTATCACGGGTCTCATATGGAGGGCATACAGTCCATTTAGAAGTACAAGTACCATGTACCTTCCATATGCACTAAGAAAAATTCTCACTAATGATGTTCCGAGATGGTGATTCCATACATAGATAATTTTCACACCAATGCTCACACGAAGGGCCATATGGATCGTGAAGGGTCATAAGGACTGTTTGGGGTTCATGTGTGAAGTACCTTTGCCAAAATATGATTTTTAAGGCTAAGACTACATCACACAAGCCACCACATGGCCAATGAAGTTCCACACAGACTATGTGGAGTTCATGTGGTGTGTTCCTTGCTCTCAAACTCCAACATAAGGCTAACACTTTATACACAAGGCCAAGAGCCACCTCAAGACTCCTCCACATGGCCCGTGGTAAGTCATACGGCTCATGGAGGTACCTATAAGGTGTCACCATGGTAAAAAACTTTTTAGAACAAATTCTGAGCACCATTAAGAGCATACAAAGTTTGGGTCCTTGCACTAAGTATAAACTTACCGTCTTAGAACTTGGGTCAATTATACGGACCATTGTACGATCAGTGCACCTTTGAATGAGTCATGAACCATTTGTGGAATGACCTTCATTTGAAATTTGTCTAAGTTTCTGAAGACCCTTACCACAGACTCTTGTATGGTCTGTGGTGTGTATACGGACAGTGGTGCCCTTTCACGGGCTACCTGGGCACTTTTTAGTGTTTATTTTATTAATGGTTTTCTCATAATTTTGGTAATGTCTAAGGGTCATTTGTGACTTTCTAAGCTATCCTAAACCTCTTAAAAGACCTATACTTCATTACTATTCACATTCATTCATTACACTTAGAATATTAGAATTTCTCTCTTCTAAGAACTCCTCTCTAGTGTGCCATTAAAAATTCAACTTGGAAATTCAAGAAGGGCTTTCTTCTCGAATCGATTTTTTCTTGCTTCTTCTAAGCTATCTAAGGTATGTGGAATTGATTCATGGCCTCTTTCACCCATGAAGACCCTAAACACTATTTACTCCTTAATTTATGAATTTTAAGCTTACTTTGAAAATGGGTCTTTTAAATTAATGTTGATTTGATTCAATTGAGATATGAGTTGTATCTAATTGATATTTTAAAAGTGATTTAAGCATTAATATGTTGAATTGCCTTGATATTATGAAGGTTTAAAAATACATGTCCATTTAAATGTTGAATTTAGGTATGGAAAACTTAAGTATGCTTTAAATGTGAATCTCTTCATGAATTTACTTGGATTTCATAGTATATTGTTATTTTAAGTATGAATCTCTATTGTCATGCTACTCTCTCATCATTCATGGTATATGCATATATGAACATATGTTTTCATGATATTATGAAGTGGATTAAGACTCAATTATGTTTATGATTATGATTTTAAAGCAAGTATGGTTATCACTTGACATGTGATCGCATAATGTATATGATATGGCTCTTTGAGCAATTACGATTGTTTACACCAACATGTACACATATGAATGGGTTATTCTTATATATAAAAGTATGACATGAAGTATGATTTGACTTTTTATCTCAAGTAAGAGTGATTATAAAGTATTTTTGGCTTTTAAGACTAAATATGCATTGAAATAATTTTTAAGACTTATGTCTCATTTTCAAGCATGTATATGTATTCTTATGGGATGGTGACTTAGCACCGAGTGGACTTGTGTGGGAGGAGCTATCTCCAAGGGTCCAATCACTTAGTCTTATAAACTATGTGCAAACATAGGTTCATGTTATGCCCCTTAGTGGATGATTATGTTATGATGATGAAAATCCTTACTGAAATAGGAGTCCCATAAGGTAAGGTTATTACTTCTCCAAAATGGGAGCCCTATAAGGAGAAGTATGGACTACCTTTGGCACCCTTTCTTCAATATAGGGTGTATATCAGAATTTCAAGTAAAAACTCATTTGATCTCTTATATGTTGGTTGAGATCGCATCCCCACTATGTTTAAAGTATTATGGCATTTCATGCATCATGGATTTCATGGCATCTTGACATATTACTTTTTCTTGTATATATACTTCTTTCAATATATGTTCCCTTTTCATCTACCATTAAATGCAGGTTTAATGAGTTCATATACATTGTATGTCTGCAAACTTTGTACATTCAAACTTACTAATGCATACTATTTGCCTACATGATCTAACCATGTAGGGACCAAAAATTATCTCCATCCACCTTTTGACGGTTAGATTGGATTGTGAGAGTTACTTGTAGTGAGTCCTATCATTCAAGGACAAACCACCTTCTATCTACCTATTATGTTTTTTCACTTTTGTCTTTACTTTGAAGGTCAGTCCAGGACATGTCTTAGCCCAATTCTTAGTCTATGACTTAGAGTTATTGTTAGACATCATGTAAACTCTTTATACGGGGTTGTGTTATGTTATGCTACTTGCTGTGGAGATTATGATTATGGTTATTTCTTGATGTTGATGATATGTTCATGATGAGGTATGGAAATGTGAAACGTCCTAAGTACCTTCTATCCCCTTAGTGTGAGTCATACTTACCCGTCCCTTAGTTCTTATGTGCTATGTGCTATATGAATCCATGCAAATCCCTATCCCTATGACATCCCCATAGCGTGAGTCATAATTTCCTATCCCTTAGAACTATGTGCTTATTATCTTATTATGTGCTTCTGAATCGATGATGTGTATGTGGATGCTATGAGGCTTGTTTGGGGCTCTCGGGTGCCCATTCGCCATGTTACTCCTAGACCCTAGGCCTAGGTTATGACAAATCTCCCCGCCCATCCCGGAGATAAGTAGATTAATTCAACCTAATTGCTCATGATTACTCTAAGTCTAAACCTTATTCCCTATGGGATTGACCCTAACCATTGTTAGGTTCTATATTTTGACAGCGAATGCTTATACCTTCATTGAGAAATGTAGTTTATGCGACATCACTAGCTTACTTGCTGTAAGAAATTTCAGCAGTTGCTATGAAAAGTACAACAACTAGCTTACATGTTGTAATAAATTCAACTAAGATTATTGTCTAATCTTGATTTTATTCTTAAAATAGATCAAGACCATCTTATTTGTCATTAGTATGAGTAATATAATCAATTAAAGATCAATATATTGATTTTTAATTTGATTACATGTGAAATTGCTTAATTAATCATCTGATATCTCAAATTAATGTCTCATTGGATAAGATTATAATCAAATGTAGTTTCTATGTACTAATTAGACACACACAGCTATATTTTTCAATGAATATGAATGCTACAATCAATTAATGAATAATATATTCATTATAAGTTGATTATATATGAATTCTTACTAAATTGATTGTCTAATATCTCAAATTACTATCTCATTATATAAGATTACTATTAAATCTAGATTTTATTCTAAAATTAGATGAATAATACTCTGTTTATCTCTATAATAATTGATATAATCAATTATTTAGCTTATTTACTTACTGAAATTTCAGCAATTGCTCTGAAAAGTACGATGAAATGACCACAAAAAGTGCCAAAAAATGTGCCTCGAAAGTGCCCATAATTGTAATTTTCATATATCTCAAAATTCATGTGTGATATCAAAAATTTGATTTCATATTCTTGTTCAGGGGGAAAATTTGAGTGGAAAATGGGTATAACTCGAAGTACCCATAGTGAAAAATGAATTTCGCCAATTTTGCAATTCTAGTAGTAGTTCGCGACTACTCCGCGGTGCGAACCTATCGCGGAGCAGTATATTTTGTTGCCAGTTTCTAATCTTGGTCCAAGGCTTTGAGGTCTTGGGCCTAAGCCTTTCTATGCATGAAAACACCTACGCTTAGCCATATTTCAACACCTTATCATACAAGACATTCTCTAATACTCTCTCAAACACTTAAACAAATAGTTCACTCAAAATTCAAGTGCCAAATCTCATTCTGGACCTTAAGGAATTCACTTGAGCTTTAAGTTCTCATCGCAATCTTCATCAAGGAATTCTCCAAAGTTGAGGTATGTGGGGTTCAACCATTAGGTCCTTTCACCCATGGTGCTCGATCCTCCTTTTTACTTAAATTGCATGTTTCTAAGTTGATTTACTTATAGGAATTATTTATTATTAATTTAACTATGAACTAAGTTGGAGTTTCATAAAAGTGTGACTATTTAAATATGTTTTGAGCTATGAATCTATGATCTATCTTGAGATTTGATAAAGGGTTTTGATATATATTGCATGAGTAATCTATCATATGTTTTGATGAAGGATTTTGATGTATATTGCATGGGGGTATTACCAAGTGTAGGTGGGTTGATTTATTTCAAGTTTTCTTGTATGATTTCACTATTTAATTGCATTTTTTATACTAGCATTACACATCTATCAAGTATTTGATTAAATGTCCGATTTTGGATTCTTGAGCTATTGATGATCTATTATATGACCTATGACTTGAATGACTTTATGATGATGAAAGGAATATTTATATAAATTGTTTCCATGAAAAGTACTTATAGTATTTTAAGTTGACCATGCCTAGTTGAGGAGGTGATGCCTCAATCACCATGGATGGTAGGATGAGACAACCATCAACCAATTGAGGGGTTGATACCTTAATCACCATGGGTGGTAGGGTGAGACAACCATCAACCAATTGAGGGGTTATGGGTGGTAGGGTAAGACAACCATCAACCAATTGAGGGGTTGATACCTCAATCACCATGGATGGTAGGGTAAGACAACCATCAACCAATTGAAGGGTTGATACCTCAATCAACATGGATGGTAGGCTGTGACAATCAATCATAATGTTGATCTTTTCTTACATATGTAATATGTTCTATATAAGCATGTTTTACTTCAAGCATCATTCATACATGTCATATTGCTATTATGCTATTCATTGCTTATGATGTTGCATTTTGCCTATATTACCTATCTCTTATTGTATTGCATCCTACATACTTAGTATATTCAAACGTACTAATGCACACTCTATGTGTACATGATGTTACTATGTAGGAACCAGAGCTCCTCATGATCATCCTCATCCTCCGGGTGGCTAGTACTATCTTCTCAAAGCAAGTTTAGTGAGCCCTCAACTTCGAGGATGATATCTTGTGTTCTTATGTTATGTAAAGACTCTCTTTATCTACTTATATACTTTGATTATGAGGGTGGGCCCGAAAAGTTGTCTTAGCCCCCGCTCAACTCTAAGTTTAAAGGTGTTGTTGGACAAGTTATGTATTATGCTTGAGCATTCACTCTTTTGATGGTCTGTGCTATGAAAGGCTTCCCTTAGTCCCTTTGCCCTTACTTCTATTTTCTTATTATTATTTAATTGCTTCCACGACCAAGGATGTGAAATGATATGTTAAGAGGCTTATTTGGGGGCCCTTCTGGTTTTCCATTCACCGTGTCACGTCTAGGCCCTAGGCTTGGGTCGTGACAAATTTGGTATTAGAGCACTAGGTTGTTAATGGTCCTCGGCATCTAACACACTATGTTGATTAGAGTCTTGTTCATGGTTGTGTTATGTACCACAACTATGAGCAAGAGGTTATGAGGTGTTTTAGAAAATGTTTCCCTTCTTCATGATCTATGACAGACTATAGAAGTTAGGTAAGGTTTCCCCTCTAACGAATGTTCTTTGCCATTTTTAGATCATGCCTAACACAAGAGGAAGAAGAGCCCCCATACCCGAGGAACAATCGGCTTATGGAGAGCTCTGGGATGCTCTTACCTTGCTAGCTCAAGTTAGGGCTAATTAAGTCAATCAAGGGGCCCAAGCCCCTAATGCTCCTACTCTGGCATCTCGGGTAGCCCCTTATGCTCCTACTCCGACATCTCGAGTAAGGGACTTTATGAGGATGAACCCATCAGAGTTTTATGGGTCTAAAGTGTATGAGGAACCTCAAGAATTTGTTGATGAGCTGTATAAAGTGTTGGTTATTATAGGTGTTAGGTCGGAGGAGAAGGCAGAGTTAGCAGCTTACCAACTCAAGGGGCTGGCTCAAATATGGTATACTCAATGGAAGTTGGAGAAGGGGAACAACAATGTGGTTCTATGGGAGGAGTTTAAGGCGGCATTTCTCAACTGGTTCTTCCCTCTTGAGCTTAGGGAGGCCAAAATAATAGAGTTCATGAATTTGAATCAAGGATCTATGAGTATGAGGGAGTATGCCATCAAGTTCAACGAACTCTCTAAATATGCTCCACACTTGGTTGCTGACCGAGGTTTAGGATGAATAAGTTTGTGATGGGTGTGAATAAAGAGTGTCGTGCCGCCATGTTGATAGGTGACATGGACTTTTCCCACCTTATGACCTATACTGAACAATTGGAGGGGAGAAGTTGAGAAAGAAGAGGGGTAATGATGCCAAGAGGGCCCATTTTGAGGGTAAGTTCCAAACTCCTAAGGGTGACCAATTTCACCAAGGCCATTTGCTAATGACTACCCAAGGAGGTAGTGGTGTGGTGCCTAGAACTATGTGCCCAAGATGTGGTAGAGGCTATGATGGCCCATTTTTGAGGGACACTAGTGCTTGCTATAGTTGTGGGGAAATGGGCCACAAGAAGGTTGATTGTCCTTGGAATCAAAACAAGGGTAAAGATGTTCGTCCGCAAGGCCGGGGTGTTAATGCAGTTCCTTTGGGAAGAGGAGGCCAACAAGGTGGTGTTCCAAGGCACAATCGGTTCTATGCTCTTCAAGGGATGAAAGGGGTAGCTTAGGTCCCCGATGTCGTCATCGGTATATTAAAAGTCTTTGATTTGAAGTGTATGCATTGATAGACAGGTGTGACTCTTTCTTTTGTTACTCCTTTTGTTGCCAAAAAGCTTTATGTTGAGCTCGAAATTGTTGTGTGAGTTTTATGAGGTGTCTACTCCCATTGGTGCATCTATTATTGCTAGAAAGGTCTATAGAAATTGTCTCGTTTGGATCTTGCATAAATATTGCCTTGTGATCTTGTTGAGTTGAATACAGTGGATTTTGATGTCATTCTTGGGATGGATTGGTTGCATCCATATTATGCCTCTATTGATTATAGAACCCATAGGATCAAATTTCAATTCCCAAATGAACCCGTCTTTGAGTGGGAGAGTCATGATGTGGTGGTCAAGGTAGGTTTATCTCTTGTACTAAAGCCCAAAAGTTGATCTCTAAGGGTGTTTTTATCATCTTCTGAGGGTTAGGGATGTTAAGTCTAAAGTCCTTCCTATAGAGTCGATTTCGGTGGTAAATGAGTTTCTTAATGTCTTTCCAAATGACCTTCCTGGTATTCCTCCCTAAAAGGAATAGACTTTGGTATAGACCTCCTTCCTGATACTCAACCCATTTTTATTCCCCCTTACCGTATGGCCCCGGTGGAGTTAAAGGAGTTGAAAGAGCAATTGAGGAATTTGTTGGAGAAGGGATTTATTAAACCTAGCCAATCACCTTGGGGTGCACTAGTGTTGTTTGTGAAGAAGAAAGATGAGTCCCTTAAAATGTGTATCGACTATCGACAATTTAATAAAGTCACCTTAAAGAATAAGTACCCTCTACCGAGGATTGATGATCTATTTGACCAACATCAAGGGGCTAGTCACTTCTGTAAGATTGATTTTCGGTCCAGGTATCATCAAATGAAAGTGAGGGAGTGTGACATTCCCAAGACGACCTTCCGGACTAGATATCAGCACTATGAATTTGTGGTTATATCTTTTGGGTTGACTAATGCACCGACTATCTTCATGGATATTATGAATAAGGTCTTTAAACCCTACCTTGACTTGATTGTAGTGGTTTTCATCGATGATATTTTGATTTATTCCCATAGTGAGGAGGAGCATGTGGCTCATTTGAGGGTAATGTTGTAAAAATTAAGGGAAGAGAAATTGAACGCTAAGTATGAAAAATGTAAATTTTAGTTGAAGGAGGTTTCCTTTCTAGGTCATATGGTGTCAAGGGATGGTATTAAAGTGGATCTTAAAAAGACAAAAGTGATTAGAAATTGACCTAGACCTTTGACCCCATCGGATACTAGAAGCTTCTTGGGCTTAGCGGGTTATTATCAGAGATTCGTGAATGGGTTCTCTTCTATTGCTTCTCCTATGACTAAATTGACTCAAAAGAAAGCGAAATTTGTGTGGACCGATGAGTGTGAAATGAGTTTCCAAACCTTGAAGGATAACTTGTCTCCGCTCCCATCTTGTCTTTACCGGAAGGATTTGTTGTGTATGGTGATGCCTCCCGAATCGGTTTGAGTTGTGTTTTTATGCAAAATGGTATGACAATTTAGACCAGTGATGATATCAAACTCTTTCATGCCAAAACAAATTGGGATGCCACTATAGTTTATGCAAATTTCCTCTTTTCGATTGCTATAGATTTGACAACGAAGAAGTTGATAAACCACACTCATTTGAAATGCAATACTTACATTGTCAGGTAGTTGTAAGTAACTTTCAAAAATAAAAGATTGAAATAACTTTGTCAATTTTTGTTTTTTCAAAGTCTTTTTAAATTCAAAAAACTTACCTAATTCCGACTTAACAGTAAAGGACCCTTTTAAATTTAGATACCTATTAATCATTGACTCAAAATTGTAATTTGCATATCTAATTAACTTCAGAAATGATGAATCTAGTGAAAAATTGATTGGAAAGGACTCAATAGCAATAATACTATCGTTTGTTGCTCTGTTTTTGCTTGGAGTCATCTATCTATTATACATAAAACAAAATAAAAATTATTAACTAATTTAACCAACAAGATAGATGAACTGATGTATAACTAAATAAATATAAAGCTTTAAAAATTATATAAAAGATAAAAATGTGATTGACTGCTGAAAACATCTCAATAACTACTGAAATAATCTTAGCAGAGTCAGATCCTAAAATAATTTCAGCACAAATCTTTAATGTCATAGAGGTATGCTATTAATCTATGTCAAAGCTGATAAAGAAACAACAGTGTAAGAATCACAGAGAATAACTTAAACTGGAATCACATACAACCACATATCTAAAATCGAAACTGTAAAATTCATAACTTTGAACAAGTAATATGAAAATCAGATCACCATTAATGAAAATCAGTGTTACTATGTTTGAAAATCAGAAAAACCTTGGACCATAAATTCAGACCACCATTGATCAGCCCTTTCAAACCATCCACCCATAAGCCTAACCAACAAGTTTCAAAATATAAAGACTTCTTGCGATTCCAATTTTCACAACCTAAGAAAATAGTAGAATGATCAGAATTGACTCTAGATAGAACCCATCTTACATAGATTTCTAGACGATATATATTTTTTCTTTCTACAGAAGCATCTGGTAATCTACCATATCTCCCAAGTTAAATACACTATTATCAACTTCAATTAGTAGTAGTTGTATTAAAGGGAAAATGAGTTTTTTTACCACACTAGTACCCGGAAGATCCATGAATAACTTTGAAACCTTTCCGTATTGATACCCACTAGATCATACTTTAGTAACTGAATTTAATTCAAGAACAACCTTTAAGAATTAAAATGCAACATTAAGCGATATACAATATGAAAGTTATTTACATACTCATTCTTTTTTTTTTTCCGTTTTCACCCACTCAGAGGTTCAAAGTGTTGTCAATATTAACTCAACAAAAAGAGAGATGGCTAAATAATTTCTATAATATGGTGAAAAGTTGCTTGAAACAATTGTTGCACTGAAAACAAGTCTGGGGATAGCATAATTTAATACCTTTGAACAAAAGCAAGCTATCCATTCATCTTACTTGCATCTTCATCGAAATCGTTGCATCATGTAAACAACAAAAATTATATACAGATCCTCTGTAAAATCTCTTTGCATCCTTTTTTCAATTTTTTGATACATAAATAACATTTGAGTGTTTTTTTTTTCTTATAAAAATCAGAGTGATACCTAAAAAATCTAACCATGAGAGAAAAGAAAAAAGTAATACCTTTAAATTTCAGATTGAATTTCACAGTGGAGATGACGATGATGACAATGCTGATGATGGAGACAGAAATTACGAACAATGCTAGTGATGAAATTTTACGATAGCAAAAATAACGAATGATGCTGAGAAAGAACAATTAATTTGAAGAGAGATGAAAGAGAAGGGTAAAGATAAAATGAGAATAAAGTAAAAATTAAAAATTTAGTTTATTTAGACATTTGTTAAAAGTTTAAAAGTTTCAAAAATTATATTTTACACTCAATTAATTTAATCACTAATTTAAAAAAAATTTAACTTGAAGTGATGAAACTTCTCACATTTTAATTTCTAACACTTATTTGTCTCCTCATATTCAATTCAACTCTCCCTTCCAAATAAATGGTCGAAGTTGGCGGGAAATAACCCTAGGGGATCTTCTCTGCTCTCAATGTCAAAGTTTCCAGAAATAAGGTCACTCTTCGTGTCACTAGCATCTGAACTGAAGTTTATAAATCCGGCGGCCGGAAATGAAGCTACGAATGTGGACCTCACTATCACAAATCTCAACCGTTTGCTTAACCTCTCCGAAACAGTTCCTAGAGTTGGGGTTTTGGACACTGCCCTTTCTGTTATGTGCTTCACATCGTCCCAGGTCATATCTCATTACAAAACAATGAATGCAAAGGAAGAAGATAATTATGAGCCTTTTTTTTTTTTTCATTTTTGAATGTCTAATTTGAGATGTTTCTGCCATTTTGTGATTACCTTAGGTCTTCAATTGTACAATTGAGTACTTGGTGAAAACAATTGCTGCTGTGCTATCTTCTTCAATTGAATGCAAGGTTCTAACTGCTGATGGAGAGTCTCTGCAAATTGGTGGATTGATTTCTGGTCAGGATTGTACCAGAATAATTGAATCTTGTGCTGATGTTCTGGAGAAACTTGAAAGATCTCAACGTAATTGTCTCTTTCAGCTATGCATGTTTTAGGTGTCTGGTGATAGTATCTATTTAAAATCTGCTCACATTGGGTAGAGAGGATGTTAAATGAAGAAATTTCATGTAGACCTCTAGATGCAATGGTTGTACGTTTAGAATCATGTGAGTGAAGATGTTAATACGAGACTAGGTTGGTCTAACATAACATGGAAGGAAATTGTTGCTAACGACTTATAATTTCTTGAATCCACCAAGATTTAGCAAAAAATAGGACATAACAGAAGAAAAAGATGTGCGTAGGTGATACCAATTAGTTGTGATTAAGGTTTAGCCATGTTAGTATGTTTGCTTAGGTCCTATGTTCTGTAGGAGTCTTGTATGTATGCTTAGGTCCTATGTTCTGTAAGAGTCTTTCTTTCATGCCAGAGATTTGGTTTTCATGTCAGCATTGTCAGTAGAAAATAGAAATACAAAAATGATGATAAAGGATTTGTAGAATTTCCATATCCGCTTTCCCATTGATTGTAGTCTTTCCTAATTACAATTGAACTTATTTATCGAAAAAATTGGCATGTTTTATATTATTACAGCAGATCTTTCTCCAGTCATTTTGTATGCTGTTATGAGGGTAGCAGTAGTAGCATTACAATTTTAGTATTTACTGAAATTGCCTCCTACACTTGACCTAAGATCCATTGATGAAAGACACTGTACTTTGCTGAAACAGTTACATTGTCAAAAGGAAATTAACATTGAGAGTGGAAAAATACCGCTAAGGTTAGTTAAAACAGTTCTTTTATCATTCATGTATTTGTTATTTTTGTATCCCCTATTTCTTGAACTTACTTGGGTTGTAGGCCTACTTTTATTTCTAATATTGGAGCATATTTTGGTTCTAAGTCATCTATTTACTTCAATTTTTCTTGAAGTAATATTTTGGACTGATATGCATATCTATTTTCTATGCCTAAAATAATGAAAAAAGCTTACATTTGGCATTGAGGAGATATAGTTTAATGTTACCAGAGAAATGATAGTATTGATTTCCTGTCTTAGTAAATGG